>CAMZMU010000063.1:127113943-127394927 GCA_947311845.1 Poa pratensis | reverse complement strand
TCATCGACGCAACACCCCTACGCTGCTTCTTAAGATGGACATCGCAAGGGCTTTCGATTCGTTGTCGTGGACTTTTCTGCTAGAAGTTCTACAGCGCAGAGGGTTTGGACCGCGGTTTTGTTCCTGGGTTGTGATCAGTCTTGCCACGGCTAACACAAAAGTGTTGATCAATGGCTTCCCAGGGGAACAAATCTTCCATGCACGAGGTCTCCGTCAGGGGGATCCAGCGTCACCACAGTTTTTCATTCTGATCATGGATGTCCTGACCGTGGTCTTTGGCAAAGCTGAGAACGCTGGGATCTTTGAATCACTTAACAGATGGGGAATCAGGCACCGTATCTCCATTTATGCTGATGACGTTGCTATGTTCATTAGACCTTGTGAAGAAGAACTCAACGCTGCACATGCTTTGCTGAAGTGCTTTGGTGATGCTTCTGGATTGGTTACAAATATGGCTAGAGTGCCATCCTGCATGTCCGATGTGAGGAGGCTCTTATTACAGCAATAAGACCGGCTTTCCCTTGTCAAGTTGCCTCCTTTCCTTGCAAGTATTTGGGATTGCCCCTGTCCCCTAAATCACTCAGGAAAATAGATTGGCAACCGCTGCTCGATGAACTGGCCCGACGGCTGTCCACCTGGCGCACAGCACTGCTCACTGAAGGTGGACGCCTAGTATTGGTCATATCTGTCCTGACAATGATTTCCATATACCATATGCTCTCCCTCGATCTGCCTCCGTGGGTAATAAGGACCATAAACAAAATATGTCGTCGCTTCTTTTGGAAAGGTTCAGAAGACTGTCGAGGTGGCCATTGCAAGGTTGCTTGGGAACAGGTCTGTATGCCGAAAGCCCTGGGGGGACTAGGGGTACATAACCTACAGAAACTAAATGACGCCTTGCGGATCAGATGGCGTTGGCTGGAGAAGGTCGGACCTTTGAGGGCATGGAGTGGTTTGCAGTTCAAGCTCTCGGACCATGCGGAAGCGATGTTCCTCGCTGCAACAGAATGTACCGTTGGCAATGGCCAACTAACTCTTTTCTGGCGCGATCGATGGATTAATGGAAGAAGTGTTAAGGAAATTGCACCAGACATTCTCCCCTTCGTTGCACCACAAAGTGCCCTGCTCATGACAGTGGATCAAGCACTCGTGGAAGGAAATTGGATCAACAATATTCGTGGACTGCTAACAGTGCCGGCCATTGTACAGTTTGTTCAGCTATGGACAGAAATACAAGCGGTACCTGCGTTGACAACAGAGCCGGATCGCTTTCGCTGGCTGCTATCTAGCAATGGCCAGTACTCGGCTCGGTCTGCCTACCAGGGCTTCTTCCTGGGAACGCAGCAATCGAACTACGCAGAGTTGATTTGGAGCAGTGCGGCTCCGCTAAAGGAGAAGATGTTCATGTGGCTAGCACTCCAAAATCGATGCTGGACAGGGGTCCGCCTAGCGGCCAGAGGAATGCAGGGCCCAAGCAAGTGTTTGTTTTGTGATCAGCATGCCGAAACCTTGGATCACCTGCTCGTACAGTGCCCTAGCACAAGGATGATCTGGTATAGAATTCTCTCAGAGGCGGGTTTCCAGCAGTTTGTGCCACAGCTGGACAGTGAGCTTAATTCATGGTGGAGCCAGCTCGCTGGCTGTCAACCAAGAGCGCGTAGGAAGAACTTGGCTACTATAGCCATTGCTTGCAGTAGAGCTTTTTGTTGGAGAGAAACAGTAGACATTTTGATGGTATTTTCACTTCTGAAGATGTAATAGTGCTCAAAATAAAGTCTGAAGTTCAGACTTGGGCGGTAGCTAGGCAGGATGCGGAGAGACGAGAGGAGTAGTCTAGAGATCGACCGCGGGCAGCTTTTGCTGCATTGTATGATGTAACAACTTCTTCTTCCTTAATGTCATGACATGCATGTCTTGCATGTTCTTGAAAAATATTTTATTAGCCAAGGAGTTGAGGCATCGGAGCACCTTGCTGCTCCGATTCCCTGGAATTTTTTTGTGGCACCGGGCTCACAACGTGAGGGCACCGGCTACCGATGCCCAAAACTGAATTTGGCACCGCCAAAACGCAACGCTGTGGAAGGCCTTAGAGCAGCAGTTTAGATCCAGCGGTGGAGAGTTGTAGGATTATTGGGCTAAGGGCCCGTTAGTAAGGTGAAATCGCTAGGCTCAAATTAGGACGGAGGCGTGAGGCCGACATGTTGTTTCAGTTTTTTCTATCCGATTTTCTTACATTGAGCTGTACCAACCATAAATGCTTTCCTTTTTGAAGAAATAGGCTTTCGCCCCGCTATATTAATATAACAACCAGACGATACAACAACAAGATCACTGCTGGGGCAAACAGCACAGTCACGCCCAAAAAAAAGAAAGAGAATAAGAAGAGAAAATAAAGCCGACATCGGCGGATCAACGAAAACGAAAAAGACTCGCAACCGCTACGTCCTCTCTGGAGAAGTCCCACCATGCACCTAGCACACTTTGATTCGCCGCGTACCAAGTAGCACCTCCAAGAAGGAAAGCGACGACGACGACACTGCTGCCCGGACAGGTCCTAGGTTTCCCCCGGTACGCTCCGAAGAGTGGGGAAGGGGTACACCCGACACCCTTCAGGAAGGAAGGTGACACCCTCAAGCGCCACCGTGTCGGTGTCAAACGACCAGGATTTCTCCCGACCCCAAAAAACCACGTCCCGGACAATCAATAGCGCTCCACCCATCTTGCCAGCCACCAACAGACGCCACCACGGTCTTGAAGTCACCATCGTCGTCTCACCAAGGCAAACGTAGCAAGGCTGGCCAGACCGAGACGAAGCAGCCATAGACAAGGCCCGACAGTATCACGGGAGGGAACAACCTCCACCGCCATAGACGGTAGCCGACCGGACGTCACGACAAGAGCACACGGAGCCATTGGAGCCGGAGGGCGGCAGCAGCGCAGCCACCTGGAGGACGTCCTCCACCGCATCGGCGGGTGCCGACCGGACACGGCAGCAGGGACACACCGCCGCTACCCTCAAGATCGGCCCATAGGCCCGGCCGGACCTAGACAGGCCCGTGAAGCTCCCACCGCCACGCTACAGCAGGGGTGGCGTCATCGCTGGCATCTCCATCACGAGCCGCACACCAGACCAACCGGAGACAAAATGAGGCAGGCCCGCCCTAACCCAGATCGGGCCCAAAGGGCCCAGATCTGGGCCTGCACAGCCGAAGCACCACCACCGCCGCCTCTGCCACCAACGGGAGCGCCTCCACCACGTAGACCACCGGCGCTGCACTAGGGAGCCCCCGCCGCCGCGCCGGACCAACGCCACGGAGCAACACCTCCAGATCCAGGGCTGCCCCGCGCCGCCACACACCAGGAGGTGAACCGCGAGAGTTTCCGCCGCCACCGGCGCCGCCCAGCCAAGGGCCGGCGCAGCCCACCGTCGATGGCGGAGGGAGGGAGGAGAGAGAGGACTGCTGGGAGCGGAGGGAGGCGGCGCGGCCCGGCCGCCGCGGGGGCGGCGCAGGTCGCGTGAGGAAGAAAGGGGTCGGGTTGCGAAAGCGGTTCCGTCTGCTTCCTTTTTGAGGTTGCTATTTTTGGAATTTTAGGACTCTTATGTATGCAAAAAAAATTGTGAAAAGGCCGACCAGTTTACTGATCATCAACAACGGTACAAAGAATCCCAAAAGTAATAAAAATTACAAATAGATCTTCGGAACACCTAGAGACGACTACAAACACTGAAGCGAGCGAAGGCGCGCCGTCGTCCTCACCCCTCCTTCATCGGAGGAGGGTAAAGCTTGTCGTAGTAGAGCTGGTTGTAATAGACTGACAGGAAGTCGTCGTGCTAAGGCCCAAAGGACCAGCGCATGCACCAGAGCAGTAACCATCGCCAATGATGACAATCGCCAGTGATGACAACCGTAAATTCGGAAGGGCCAGACCTGCAACCACAAGGACGAATACGAAAACGGACTGGATCCCGGGAGATCCGCCGGACACACGCCTCCACGCGCCTTCCGCTGGCGCTAGACGCACCAACAAAGCGAGGATAGAATGGGGAGGACCTTATTCTGGCTTTATAATGTAGCCGCCGCCTCACCATCTCGAAAAAGACACTGAAGAACCTAAATAAAGGACGGGAAACCTCGCGCCGACGAGAGGCCGTGATCCGCCACGCTCCAAGGCCCTGAGGCCATCGGAGACGGAGCAGAACAGTGGCACCGCCGGCGAGGGAATGAAACCTAGATGTATTTTTAGATCGCCTCTCTCGCTCTGTTTCCTCACGTACCTTTATACTACCTCCGATCCTAAAAGAGTGTCGTGAGCAGCTACGAATTTGTATTTACTCAGATCAATCCCTCCGACACTTATGCCGGATCAGAGGGAGTACAAATTTGAATACATATAAGACAATTTGGATCACAAATAACGAGTGTGATTGAAAATCAAAATAGCATGTCACAACCACCAACCTAGAGCGACAGCGGTAGCTACTTGATCCCTAAAATATGAACAAAATCTGATTTTCCAATAGTGGCTTAGCGACAGGGCGGAGACACGGCACATGTGAACTCGTATTTTGAGATCCTGCCATGCTTGCCGCACGTGGTATCGCATGGGAAAACTGACTGCACCAGACGACCACGGAGTTAAGCAAATCAGCGGCTAGTGCATTGGATGCACAAATATGAGTTTTAAATTAAGCGCGGAATTCGCGGCCATCCTAACCACCTTGGCTATATGATAGAGGAGGAAGGCTGCAAATTATTCTTGCCGCTCATCAGAGTCGCTTCGAGCTAAGAGTCTGAGCCCCGAGAGCGAAATGGCCAGTGCCGTCCACAGTGGCGACGGCCGGCGACCAGATGCGCGCCGGGTGTTGCTTTTCCCTCTTGCGTTCCAGGGCACAATCAATCCGATGCTGCAGCTGGCCGACGTGCTCCATGGCCGCGGCCTCGCCATCACCATCCTCCACACCCGCTTCAACGCGCTGGACCCTTCGCTCCACCCGGAGTTCACGTTCGTCGATGTGCCCGACGGCATCCCCGCCGACGTCGCAGCGTCGGGGAACATCTTCTCCATTATGCTCGCCATGAACGCCGCCATGGAGGCGTCGGGGGCCGTCCGTGACGTCCTCGCTTCGGTGCTCGCCGATGAGCCCGCCGCGTGCATGTTCATAGACGCCAACCTCAACGCCGCGCAGAAGGCCGCCGCAGCGGTCGGGCTCCCGACGTTGGTGCTGCGCACCGGCAGCGCGGCCTGCTTCAGCTGCTTCCTGGCCTATCCAATGCTCCACCAAAATGGGTATCTACCTCCCAAAGGTACGTCCGTCGTCAGTAAAATCAATATATGTACATTTCTTCCTAATTAGAATGAGATGTGCAGTTCTGCACCCGATTTCTATCCATGTTCTAACATTCGACGTCAAATTATTTGGCCCTCAATTGATTACATCAATATGTTAAATTTACATATATCTGCTTGATTTAGAGTCGCAGCTGTACACGCTGGTGAAGGAGCTGCCACCTCTGCGTGTAATGGACCTGTTCCTCTCAAGCAGCAGCAACCACGAAATGGTGCGCATATGTCTGGCCAAAGCGACTGAAACAGTCAGGAACTCCTCCGGCCTCGTGATCAACACATTTGACGCCCTGGAGACCGCCGAGCTTGACAGGATCCGCGGCGAGCTAGACATCCCCGTAGTGCTCGCAACCGGCCCGCTCCACAAGCTCTCCGCCCGGAGCACCGGGAGCAGCCTGCTACGGGAGGACCGAAGCTGCATCGAGTGGCTGGACACGCAGGCAACCGGGTCCGTGTTGTACGTGAGCTTCGGGAGCCTGGCTACCATGGACTCCGGCGAGCTCTCGGAGGTCGCATGGGGTTTGGCTAACAGTAAGCAGCCTTTCCTATGGGTCGTCCGACGGGATATGGTGAAGGGATTGGAGGGACCCGATCTGCCGGACGGGTTTCGTCTCGCCCTGGAGGCTAGGGGCAAGGTTGTCCAGTGGGCGCCCCAGCAGGAGGTGCTGGCCCACCCTGCAGTGGGTGCGTTCTGGACCCACAGCGGATGGAACTCGACGCTCGAGAGTATCGGTGAAGGTGTTCCAATGATCTGCAGGCCTCAGTTCGCAGATCAAATGATGAATACAAGGTACGTGGAGATGGTGTGGGGTGCAGGGTTTGGGATCGATGGTGAGTTAGAGAGAAACAAGATTGAGAAGGCTGTTCGGAAGATGATGATAGAGGAGGAGGGGAAGGTGATGAAAGAAAAAGCACAAGAACTTAAGAAGAAACTAGTGTCTTCGTTGGAAAGTGGTGGCTCGTCTCTATTGGCCATAGATAAATTGATAGATTATATATCAACCCTGTAATATCTATGATTGTACTTCAGTTATTTAAGACAATGCCATGAAAAAATCATGGGTATTGTTTTTCCAAATAAAAGGTTTGTGGCGTTTGTACCGGTGGTTGTGGATTGTTTGCTTATGGATGGATATGTTGTCGAATTTTATCATCCCGATATTATACTCTTATATTGAGTTGTTGTTGGGTCGGTATGTCATGTTAAAACTCAAATTAAAGTTTACGGTCTCCCATTCAAATATTAGTATGATTCTATGTAAATAATAATTTATTCAGCCTTTAATTCCAAAATAACTAAATTTACAGCATATTCCCATAAAACAAGTAATCAATTGAGTTAACTTATTGTTGAACTAGTAGGAATACCATTGAGAAAACAAGGTGCTACCCTGTGTGTTGTTGCGGATATTTATTCCAAGAACTTTATGAGAATATGATTAAAAAATATGATAAATATACATGAATTAAATATATAATTCCAACTTACTTGGTACAGATAGTAAGAAGAACTTCACCCGTGAAATTTAGCTATGCAACAATTATGTTGACTACTCCAAATGGTTTCTTAATTAGTCTGCATAGATCACCCCATTAGAGAACAAGACTGCACCAAATGGTTTGTAAATTTATGTTCTTAATCGGCCAGTTGCATGAAATTTTTTCTAAACTTACTAGGTGCTGATTTTGAGCCTCAACCCAAAGTGAATGTGATCAATGCCATAGGTAACAATAACTTCCCACACATCAGTAGAAAAATAATGAAAAGAAAGGGGGAAACAAATAATTATGTAGGGAAGGATGGAATGGCATTAGAGCATTTTGTCGAATTGATACCTTCACAGAAAAAATCTTCAAATGTTAGGGTAGCATGATAACTCATAGAGCTCTGATTCAATAATATAGATATTATTCCTTGTAAGTTGAATTGTTGCTAAAAATAGAGATGAAAGAAACACAAATATGGCTAAACTCGCGTTTTTTTTTGTGAACTTGTTCCTTAGATTTGAAACCGGTTTTGTCAGTTCAGACATCTACAGTTTTGGTAGGCGCGTACAGTTTAGGAAGTCAATCAGTGAAAAATGGTGATTGGAAACATGTATGTATGCTTGTCTACCGAGTTTTATGCAGTTTGGATCTGTTATTTAAGAGTAGCGACCTGATGACCAAAGGGGATCACATAAATTGTGATATGCCTCCACTAGTACAGAACGGCACATCGGAAACGGGCCAAAAACCCCATCGGCAACGGAGAAAGGGTCCGTGTCCCCGACCCTGTCACTGATGTGAAGATCTCAATGGCAACGGAGGAGATAAACCGTTTCTGATATGTTTAATATTAGACACGGAGTTTTGATAATCACCGTTTCTAATAAGGGTTATAGGAAAGCAAAAAAAAAACACGGTGACGGGCTGTGCCGTCGATGGAGCCCCGCTCCATGCGACTAGACGGCCGCCCGGTCGTCACCGTATTCCTGTACGCCCTGCTTTACAAAAAAGCATCAGTGCGCGTGGCTGGAGCTCTGCTCCTATGTCTTCACGGCCGCCAGATGAACATCTGCTATCATCATCCTGCTGCGCAAAATGTACTGCTCCCGGTGACGGCACCGTGTATGGAGCCCCGCTCCTAGGTCTTCACGGCAGCAGCATCGTCACCAAGCATCCACGAAGCTCTTGACACAACGAATATTCTTTGTTAAAAACAGCAAACAAAGCTAATAAACAGAGCCAATAAGCAGTAAACAAAGCAAAATGTAGTGGGATAAGCAGCTAACAGAGCAAACGGAGCTAAATAAATAGCTAACATAGCAAATACATAGCTGAACAGAGCTAACTAACAGAGCAAACCGAGCTAAATAATTAGCTAACATAGCAAATACATAGCTAAACAAAGCAAACCGAGCTAAATAAGTAGCTAACATAGCAAATACATAGCTGAACAGAGCTAACTAACAGAGCAAACCGAGCTAAATAAGTAGCTAACATAGCAAATACATAGCGGTCAATTACCTTAGGCGAGGCGGGGTCACTTTCCGTCGCAGATTGCGTCCCAGGCGTCGGCGCCGGAGCCACTGCCAGAGGAGACGTCATCCTGCTCGAACACCGGAGCGTCCTCGTCCTCCTCATCCTCCTCCTCCGCCGCCGCCACCGCTGCCACCGCCGCATCTGGCCCAGGGCCCTGGCCAGGGAGAAGAGAGCGGTCTATGGCCGCCCGGAGCCGCGTCTGGAACAACGCCTCCTCGGCGGCTTCTATCGCGTGCTCGGCGGCGGAGATGCGGATAGCTCTCTGCATCGCAGACGCCCGAATGACACCCTCGGCGTGCTCGCGCTCAAAGGAGGCGCGAGAGAGGAGGAGACCGACCTCCAGATCCTCGTCCTCATCGTCCGAGGAGGACGATCAGGACGAGATCCGGGCGTCGCTGGCCGCCGCCGCCGTGGATCCGGATGGGATTTGACGGCTCCAAATGAACTCGCGACCGCAGTCACCGGGGATCTCGCACCAGTTGTAGGGGAGATCCGGGCTGCGCCTCGGAGGGTGGGAGGAGGAAGATGCTCCATCCTGACTTCCGTCGGCGCCGGAGGGGTTCGCCATCGATGGGTGAAGTAGGAGGAGAGCGTGTGCGGCTAGGGTTAGGAACTGGGGAGAGTGAGACTGTGAGAGTGAGAGTGAGATACAGTACTGGAGTGGGAGATATTAATACCGGCACCGCTTAATGGGCCTTCACATGGGAAACGAAGATAGACCGATCTCCGTTTCTGATGTGGTCATATCAGCAACGGAGATATTCTTTGCTCCGTTGCCTAGATATGAGCAACGGAGATCTTTTCAGCCTCCGTTACCATTGTGTCGGGCCCATCAACCGACTAGCGCGCGCGCGCACTCGCGAAAGCGCGCGGAGCTCATTTTTCCGTCGCCTAACTCTCGTCGTTGCCATAGAGGGGTATCCGATGTGTCGTTCTGTACTAGTGCTCCTTTGTTGTTATTTAGTTTATCGTGGTTGTTCTTGCCGGTTGGTAACATGTGGGGTGTGTTCTAAGTCTTTAGAGGTTTTAGAGAAGACATTGTATTCATTTTGATCATAGTTTAACCTCTGTGAACCAGTTGGTCCATACATGTAGTTTTTTTCCTCCTCAAAGTGTGAGGAGAAGTTTCCATCCTTATGTCACTTGTGCATGTGATTGTGTTTGTATTTCCACTGACCACCGCATATCTATCAGTTGAAGCTATACTCAAAGTTCATTGCCTGATAGTGGGGTTGTGCATCTCCCCTCAACGAACACAACCATAATTAGGAAGGAAGAATGTCTTCCTTTGCAAGAGCTCTCTTGTGTATAATATGTTGTGAACCAAGTAAAAGAGACATGGCAAATCTTTTTACTCTGCCTCTATCTGAAAAAATTTGGGCTGAATTTCTCACCCTTCAGGACATGCTGCAAGTTGTTACTCTTCGAGATGAACATAATTCCTTTTTTTTTTGCTATGCCTCTTAATTTGAGGTTGGTAAGGCATATAAGCTATGAATGGGCAGTTGGATAATTCCTGGGGCTTTTCATTTGGAAGTGGAAATCCTGTTGCCATAAATACAATCATTTGTACATCACCATTATAATACAAGCAAGGCAGGGATACCCATGCAAGAGGGGCTAAACCTGGTTAAATCGATGCCCTTAATTGATCCGTGCAAGAAGCACAAGACCTTGAAGACAAGCAAACCGGGTTATGATCAAAGAAAGACACGCCACATTTTCTTGCCGGGAGCTATTTCCCAAATGACATGATCGAAATCAAGCCTGGCTCTCCTCTGGTGGTTACAGGTATACGATTCAGATGACTCTTCATGATGCTGTACCTTAACATTTCTAACACGAATAAAATGCTTTTGTGCTTTCAACCAGCATTTGAGATTCTGACCGACCGCGAAAATGAGTGTAGTAGAATCTCGTAGTAAGTGGGCAGCAGGACACCTGAAGCGCACTTGCTAGCCGCTTCCCTATCTTTCCAGCAATAATAGCCAGCGTGATTCTTACCAAAA
This sequence comes from Poa pratensis, assembly GCA_947311845.1. Classification (NCBI taxonomy): domain Eukaryota; kingdom Viridiplantae; phylum Streptophyta; class Magnoliopsida; order Poales; family Poaceae; genus Poa; species Poa pratensis. The sequence continues at coordinate 127,384,548 of CAMZMU010000063.1, read as the reverse complement.
CTACCAGAGATCGATGGAATCACGCAAAGCTACCTAGCTAGCCAGCTCTTGGTTCGGTTCGCGCACAAGTTCAACTTCTCGATCGTACCTAGTGTGGCATGGCATCACCTATCCGATCGAATCCCATCACGCACATCGACGTCGTCTCCATTCGCTTATCACCTGACAGCGTGAGGCTAACGCCATGAACTACACCAATGGAATATCGCAGTTACCCGGCCCGTCACCTATAAAATCCCCCGCCCCGTCGCCATGGAATGTTCAGAGCAGCAGGAGTGATCGATCGATCGAGCAGCTTGCCATGGACTACTACCGTCAGAGGTTCGGTGGGTACGGGATGGCGACGCCGGGGTACGCGCCGCCGGTGCCGTATGGCATGTCCCAGGTGAACATCGAGGGCAACTGCGGCGGCCGTACGCTGCCTCCGCAGCCCACGGTGAAGGTGTACTGCCGCGCCAACCCCAACTTCGCCATGTCCGTCAGGAACGGCAAGGTCGTGCTCGCGCCGGCCAACCCCAAGGACGAGTGCCAGCACTGGATCAAGGACATGAGATGGAGCACCAGCATCAAGGATGAGGAGGGGTACCCTGCCTTCGCCCTGGTGAATAAGGCCACTGGGCAGGCCATCAAGCACTCCCTTGGACAGTCCCACCTGTAAGTCGTCTCTGCTACTCATCTTAATTAACTACTTTGTGTTTTCAGAACAAGCTGCTGGTAGAATCATCGTGAAAAACATGCATGATCATAACAGTATAAAAAGTCTATGTAGCTGAACGTAATCAAACATTCAAACTGCAGGTTCAGCTTGTGCCATACAACCCTGACTTCCTGGACGAGTCTGTGCTGTGGACGGAGAGCCGGGACGTGGGCAACGGGTTCCGTTGCGTGCGCATGGTGAACAACATCTACCTCAACTTCGACGCCCTCAACGGCGACAAGTACCATGGCGGCGTCCGCGACGGCACCGAGGTCGTGCTCTGGAAGTGGTGCGAGGGCGACAACCAGCGCTGGAAGATCCAGCCATACTACTGAGCCACCCAGCCAGCCATGCGTGGTCCATCCGCACGGAGCATACGTATTATGTGCAGAGAGATGTCTCTCTACAGTACACTGCACAAAAACATAGCCGGTGTCTCCTGCCTTCCGATGATCCGATCAACGCTGATGATATATAGAAGGTCGGATGACAAGAGCTCGTGTGCGGGTCCATACGCTGCCTGCTGTGCTTGTACGTGTAATAACAAGATAATAGTATCAATAAAGCACCTTCATGAGTGTGATGGGAGTATATAGGGGTGTAAATGGATCGGATCGGATCGGATTTTGCCTCTACCGTATCCTTTACAACCTTTTTTCTTGGATTCGGATCGGATCGGATAATTAACGGTTGTGGATTCGGTGGCGGATATATATGATCACAGATTCGGAACAAAAATGGAGCGGATTCAGGGTGGAAATATAATTAATCGGATCGGTACACGCAATGTACATCATGAACCCACAGAACCAAAAATAATAACTTAAGAACTTAATAACCTAACGAAGTTGTACTATAGTCTGTACAACGACCATGCAAGTGAGGTGTTGTTCAACGGATAAACTCCACAACTCACTATAGAAGTTTAGATATTTCGGATAGAAAATCGGATTATTCGGATTATAATCATCGGATAATCCTAATTAATTTTTGATAATCCATATTTGGATGCTATTTTACATACCATATCCTATACCGTATCCGGCTGGTCAGTTCGGAATCGGATATCCTTATCCAGCTGATCTTTAAAATCGGATATGAATTCTTTAAAACGGATTCAGCGGCGGATTCGGTTCGAAAATTATCCTATCCGTTTACACCCCTAAGAGTATAGGACACGTGAAATACGACATCCATAGTTGAAATTCAGTATTTTTGGGCGCATCCAATGACCTAAAGTCCTAAATAGGTTTTTTAAAGGCACGTTCTCGCTCCGTTTTTAAATATAATATATTTAAGTCTTTGTCTACATTCATATGTATACAAATGTATATAGCCACATTTTAGTGTATACATTCACGCATTTTAATATGCATCTAAACAATATGTGAAACATCTAAAATATTTTATATTTAAAAACACAGGGAGTACAACTTAAATAATTTAAATTATGTACTGGTTCTAGATCGAACATCATTTGGCCGTCAAGTGGCAATCAAACACGATTTCTTTTCCTTTCTGCTGATCTTCATGTATGACACTTTTAGCACATGTGTAATTTCTATATTTTTTCTTATATTAGCGAAAAAAAATCTAGAACCTTTAATGTAAAATGGTAACCGCAACACGTTTTAATAGAGCGGATTTTATTTTCAACATGTCAGTGGCTGGATACTTTATGAACTCCTTTTGTAATCGGTGTACATATGTTTTGAGAAAATAGAAAATTAAACAGTAGGGACTTTCCCTACTGTTTTGTGCTTAAAAAAATTGAACTCTTAAGAAAATATCCTCCTTTTTAAAAATATACAAATTGACGTACTATTTGACAAAAAATACATGGAAGTTTTAATTAAATATCCATGTGCATGATTTTTTAAAAGATTTTAGAAATGTACGATTTATCTTTTAATAGACCTGCATAGAAGTCAACAATACCTGTGCACGAACCTTGATTTACTTTTTTATTTATCAATTTTCTTTTATTTTCTCTTATTTTGACAAGTTTCGATGTGAGCTTCATATCTATCCTACACCAACTTGTTTTGGAGCAAAAGTCTTAGTTGTTGTTGTTTTACAAATTGCAGGCATCAGCCAACTGAGGTACAACTTTAACATGGAGGTGGCACAAATTTTCAATGTATTCATCATAACTATGCGATTTTTTGCATTAAATTTTGGTTGTGCAGACTACCGCCTATTTTGTCAGGAGCTCGTATATTACGCTTTAAGTGGCGGGGGAGGCTCCAGCCGCCTGCAGGCCACTAAATGGTTGCAATGCTGCGACCATTTCAGCGGCATTTTTTTATATTTTATGTTTGTTGTTTTATTTTTTATTTTTCAACATAAAATAAAAAGGAGAAAAAAGAAATAAAAGAAAAATTAAAATTTTCAATCTGACCTTTTTTCAATTTGATATTTTCGAAGTTGAACAATTGTCAAAAAATCATAAAAGTAAATTAAAACATGAACGTGTTTCAGATCCGAACGTTTTAACAATTAAAAAAATAACTTTGAATGCTTTTCAATTTTGTACATTTTTGTTGACTTTCTTTAATCTGATTTTTTATATTACAATATATTCCTAATTTGATTTTTTTGAACGAAACATTTAATCAAAATCATAGAGATAATCAAAAAATGAAGAAGGAAACATAAAATAAAAAAGAAAATAAAGAATAAAAAAGAAAATGAAAAGACGGCCTGATGGGCCTTCCCATTGGATAGCGGCGCAATGCCCTCGCGCCGACAATGGCCGATACATACCAATTGGTCATTCAGCCTGATGTTGTCGACTCTTCGACGAATCCATGGGCTTTAGTGGATCGTATGCTTCACTCGATCACGGGCTAGCCTACTCTGTAGTTTGTATGCGACAACTAATCATCGTCGCTGCAGCAGTTGAACATCTCATCGTCACTATGCAATTGTCTATGACAAAATTGGTCACCGACAAGCTTGCCCGTTTCGGCGTCCTCCACCACGATGTCATCATCCTCGGCGACAAGTCTTAGTTTCTGCTCCTCCTTTGAGATGGTTGGGTCAATGACAACCAGTTCTTCGAAAGAAACAGGGGAGGGCAACGGATCTAACCAAGCCTTTGCAATCCACATCGCGGTCTTGATCTCGCCTCACTGCTCCATGGTCGAAGAGAACTGCACAAAATGTTTGTAGCTAGAGGTTCAGGTGCCACTGTCCTAAACCTTATGTGACAAATCAAGTTGTAGCTAAAGGAAATGTAGATTGATTTTAGGAGGGGGGCATTTGCCCCCCTATTGTAGATGTTAGCCTTGTTGTCTCCGGTTCATATCCAGTTAGGATTAGAAGTGTGAGTCCTATTAGAGTTAGGATTCCTAATCCAAGTTCCTAGTCCCTGCATGGATAGGACCAGCAGGTCTGCTGTTTGTAACAACGAAAATTACAAAGACTAGTAAAATTCCCGTGCGTTGCAACGAGAGAGACACTATCAACATGGAGGCGAACGGAGTTGTTCTAGTTGGTTGTTATATAATTCTATCCCAACATCACTGACAATTTCAACAAAAATTGAGAAAGATTACGAATGCAAATTCACTTTTACAAGTACATCTCAAACATACAAAGATGATCTCATGTTGATATCAAGCCTGGCTATTTACAATGCTACTTTTTATTCAATCAAAACACGAGAGAGAATTTAGTTTAACATACATACCCCCAAAAAAGCACTACAAGAAGTCATACATTGGCCACTAATGGACAGAAAATATGATGCAAAGGCGAACCCACAGTTGCTATGTATGCCTTCTATAAAAACAAGAAAAAGAAATACCAGAACGAACATAAGAGCCGTCACGAAGCAATGATTAAGGTCATGGTTAGTGTAAAATTCCAGTGTTCCAATTCCAAAGCTGCAATATGCGGGCCCTGATTACTTGGAATATGCAGCACTGAACTTTTATCTCAATGCCTATATCAAAGTACATATCAATCAGTAAATGAAGCAAGCTCACAAGGGAAGCTCATGCAAGATTTGTTTATAACAAACTATGAGGGTCGTCATATATGCCTATAGACTATAGAATAGTTTGATTCATTTTTGCACTACCATCAATGTCCATTTTAGAGACATGTCTATTATCAGATATCAGAATCCACAGAAAGCTGCGAAATTTCCTAAGCATTAGTTCAGATCAAATGAGTGGTGCAGCTACCTCTTATTTTTATCATAAAAACATTGAATCGGTTCTCTTCATGGCTAATTTATTCACCAGGACACACAAAGACCTCAAATGGACATGCGTAATGAATCTACTTGCTCTATTGTAATCAAAGTGATATTACTACTTGCTTAATTGTTTTCACTGTGTTATTAGGTACAATACGATGTTTAATATCAAAGAAAGCATGCAAATGACACTATTCTTTTAAATTGTTGACCTCAGTTAATCTCACTATTAGCACAAGAACCCTCTAATTTGATTCCGCAACTTCATCAATCAGTTTTTGTTTCCAAACTGAATAAAACTCAACCTTTCCACACAAATGGTGTGCGACAAATTTGTAGAAAAGGGGATAAATTGCCTACAAATCTCACATTAAAAGAACATACTAGAACAACTTGCTGGTTAACTATATTCCCCAATAAGACTACCCAGTAATTATGTAAAAGAACATGTATGCTACTCCAAACCTCGCACAAATTTGCTCGCAAAAACCAAACCTTCGTCAAGGAGCAGCCTGGAGAGACCGCCACTCCTCATTTCCTCAAGATGCTTCAGCTCGACCTTCAGCCGCTCCATCTTGAGTCCCACTGCCCGTCGGAGCGCATCGGCGTCGTTGGGTAGGACCCAGACCAGCAGTACCAAGGCCGGGAAACATATAAACAAGATAAATATATGGGTGACCATCCAATGAATTTCATCAAGAATGATGATGATACAAATATACGGTACCACAATTTTCTTGTTTCCACATTCAACGGAGATTTCAGGAATAACAAAATAAGTAAATTTTGCAAGTGTGCCTCTTGAGATAAAAGTGTATCTCAGGGCAAAGGGGAAACACACAAAGTAAATGTTTTTAAAATTCTAGCATTTTTCAAAATCGTAAAAAGTAAAAAATAAAACAAAGGAAAAAATAAAACTGAAGAGAAAACGAAAAAGAAAAAGAAAAACGATAATAGAAAACAAAAAAGAAAAATGAAGGAAAACAGGAAAAAGAAATAACAAAATTGAGAAGAAACGAAAAAGGACCGGCCCAGGCCGTCTGGCGCTGCCTCGGGCGATATATAGGAATTGCGAATGCGGAATGGGATCCCCTATGTATCACCTGTTGCGAGTCGTAAGAACGACTCGCCCGCACGTTTCCCTTCCTTCGTTCTTTGCGCGCGAGGCCCATTAATGATGGAAAGCCCATTAACGTTTCCGTTCCTTACTTCGTTCTTCCTTCTTCGTGGTTCGAGTCCTGCTCCGTGAGTCCGGACCTGCACGTACGGCGTATCGCGTCGCGTGCACGTGCACGTGGACCAAGCGTGAAAACGTAACGACAGACACGCACGCGCGCACGAGAGTAGGAGCACGAGCGTAACGTTTAACTAAATGATTTTTATAAAAATATGAATGATTTTTATATGAACAAACTAAATGTGAACCATTTTTTAAATAGGAACCATTTTCAAAAACCAGAACCGTTTTTGAATCGAAACATTTTAAAAAATGCGGAACCATTTTCAAAAAGGAACCATTTTTTCGGTTCGGAGCCATTTTCAAAAAGGAAACATTTTTTTCATTCGAAACCATTTTAAAAAATCGGAACCATTTTAAAAAAGGAACCATTTTTTAAAAAACGGAACCATTTTAAAAAAGGAACCATTTTTTTCATTCGGAACCATTTTTTCGGTTCGGAATCATTTTCAAAAAGGATCCATTTTTTCGGTTCGGAACCATTTTCAAAAAGGAACCATTTTTTCATTCGGAACCATTTTCAAAAAGGAACCATTTTTTTCATTCGGAACCATTTTTTGGGTTCGAAACCATTTTCTCGGTTCGGAACCATTTTCAAAAAGGAACCATTTTTTTTCATTCGGAACCATTTTTTCGGTTCGGAACCATTTTAAAAAAGGAACCATTTTTTCATTCGGAACCATTTTCAAAAATCGGAATATTTTTTGGGTTCGGAACCATTTTAAAAAAGGAACCATTTTTTTCATTCGGAACCATTTTCAAAAATCGGAACCATTTTTTGGGTTCGGAACCATTTTAAAAAAGGATTTTTTTCGGTTCGGAACCATTTTAAAAAAGGAACCATGTTTTTTCATTCGGAACCATTTTCACAAAACGGAACCATTTTTTCATTCGGAACCATTTTCAAAAATGGGAACCATTTTTTCGGTTCGGAACCATTTTTCAAAAGGAACCATGTTCAAAAAGGAACCATTTTCGAAAAATCGGAACCATTTTAAAATCGGAACCATTTTTTCATTTGGAACCATTTTTCGGTTCAGAACCATTTTCAAAAAGGAAACATTTTCAGAAAATCGGAACCATTTTTTTTCATTCGGAACCATTTTCAAAAATCGGAACCATTTTTTCAGTTCGGAACAATTTTCAAAAAGGAACCATTTTCGAAAAATCGGAACCATTTTTTCATTCCGAACCATTTTCAAAAATCGGAACCATTTTTTCGGTTCGGAACCATTTTCGGAAAATCGGAACCATTTTTTCAGTTCGGAACCATTTTTTCATTTGGAACCATTTTTTCGGTTCGGAACCATTTTTTCGGTTCGGAACCATTTTTTTTTGGTTCGGAACCATTTTCAAAAAGGAACCATTTTTTTCATTCGGAACCATTTTTCAAAAAGGAACCATTTTTTCTGTTCGGGACCATTTTTTCGGTTCGGAACCATTTTTTCATTTGGAACCATTTTTTCGGTTTGGAACCATTTTTTCGGTTCAGAACCATTTAAAAAAAGGAACCATTTTTAAAATCTGAACCATTTTTTTCATTCGGAACCATTTTTCAAAAAGGAACCATTTTTTCTGTTCGGAACCATTTTCAAAAAGGAACCATTTTTTTCATTCGGAACCATTTTCAAAAATCGAAAACATTTTTCGGTTCGGAACCATTTTCAAAAAAGAACCATTTTTAAAAAAGAACCATTTTCCAAAAATCGGAACCATTCTAAAAAAGGAACCATTTTTCATTCGGAACCATTTTTTCGGTTCGGAATCATTTTCAAAAAGGAACCATGTTTTCGGTTCGGAACCATTTTAAAAAAGGAACCATGTTTTCGGTTCGGAACCATTTTCAAAAATGAACCATTTTTAAAAAGGAATTATTTCAAATAATCCAAACCATTTTAAACAAATCAAAACCACTTTCAAAAAAGCGGAACAAATTTTCAAAAATCGGAACCATTTTAAAAAAACGGAACAATTTTTAAAAAATCAAAACCATTTTTAAAATCAGAACCATTTTCAAAAAAAGCGGAACCATTTTGAAAAATGGTTCTGATTTATCAAAAAGAAAACTAAACTAAATAATCAAAAAGAAAGAAAAAAGTAAAAAAGAAAACGGAAAACAAAAAAAAGAAACGAAAACCCAAACCAGGAAACAATATAAGAATGAATAATGATATACCGACATGGACACTGGCGTAGCTCAATGGCCATGCGGCTCGTCCTCGTTCGTGACGTCCACGGTTCGAACCCAGCCATGGCGAATTAATTCTCTTCTATTCTGCTGTTCTGAGGTTCTAATGGGCCGGCCCAATAGCAGGGTATGTAACAGGCGAGCGCTACTTCCGACTCGCAGAAGGGCGATATATAGGGTCTGCGCGAATGCGGACCAGAGGTAATATTGCTTCGGCCAGCTTGAATGGGCCGACGCTGGTCTACTCGAAACCACTACTTGCTTTCGGCCCATTAGAATTAAGCGACTAGTGCACGACCTCGGCTGCTCCGGTTCCGGAAAAGAAAGTAAAAATAGAAATCGCCTGCTCAGTTAAATTAAGCTAACTAGACACGGGTCCATAAGAGAAAAAAAATCTAAGCTAGCCACGGACGTGACCAGGACACCGCTCGCTAGCTCTCGCGACTAAGAGGGTGTTTGGTTCGAAAATACGGTGGAGCACCCGGCGATGCACCCACCCGTATCTCACCATTCCCTTCCCACCTAAGCAACGCATCTGATCAGCTCTCCCCAATACTATATTGTATCCCCGCGCGTATGTACGCCGTATTGTATGCTTCGACCGGTACGACAGCCATGTGGTGACATCACGCATCAATGTATGCCATGCAGCCTCACATTAAGCTAATCCATGTGATAAATAAATGACATGCATGCAGCCTCAGCTTAACTTAATCAAGAGAGATTAGGTATTCACCCACCCACCATTTTCACCTTTTATTAGCAATATTATATCGGCTATATCTTTTGAACCGAATATTCGATTTTAATATATTTTTTTATATTTGAGATCCTGGTGAGAAGATCTTCAAAACAAGATCAATATTGAACATTTTTCATGCATATTTTCAAAAAATTCAAAATTCGGCTTTTGAAAATGGTATTGGAACCACAAATATTTCATGCATATTTTTATTATGATTTCTTGTGACATCACAAATATTTCATAAAACTTTCGCACATGTAATACATTTTCATGTGCACTTCATTTTTAAAATAATATTCAATGGATTCAAGAAAAAATAAGTAATAAATGTTTCACATCTTAAAGTTTAGTTTTCCTAATTAAATTTCTTATTCTTTTTTGTGACATGTTGTTTTATGAAAATATCCAGAAATTTCAAAACTTGCCACCCACATTCGAGTTATTTTAAAAAACATTCCACGTAGATTGCACATACTTGGATTATTTTCAGTTATATTTTTCAATCAATTCTGCTTATTTAAAAAGTTTTAACTAGTTTCATTATGGGTTCATATTTTTTTTGGAATATATTTGTATAAAGGTTGTTAAAATAAGATTAATTTTTTTACATGTGCACAAAAATTGAGAAAACTTTTGTGGCTTCAATACATTTTTTCACATTCAAATTTAAAAAAAATCAAAATGTATCCAATATTGTTCTTGTTTTGAAGATCTCCTCACCGGGATATCAAATATAAAAAATATCGAAAATTGGACGTTCGGTTCAAAATATATACCTGATACAATTTTTTGAGAATGAGATTGAAAGCTATCAGTGGGTGGATACAAATATTTCATGCATATTTTCAAAAAAAAAAAATCGCACATGTAGGACATTTTCATTTGTACTTTATTTTTTATTAAATTCCAAAATATATTTTCAATGGATTTTCAGCAACAAGAAAATAAATGTTTTGTAAATTCAAAAGTTTAGTTTCCTAATTATTATTTTATCATTTTTTGGTGACATGTTGTTCTTATGAGGATTTCAGAAATTTCAAATTTTTCCTCTGGCATTTGAATTACTTGAAGAACATTCCACATAGATTACGGAGGTATTTGAATTAATCACAGTTCAAACTTGGTTCTTTTTACAAGTTTTATTACAGGTTCATATATTTTCGAAATAAGTTTGTAAAAGGGTCTATTCAAAAGACGATGAAACTACTTTACATGTGCAAAAAAATGAAATATTTGTGGTTTCAATACCATTTTCATAGTCAATTTTTGAATTTTTTCAAAATATGTCTAATATTGATCTTTTTTTAAAGATCTACTGAGCAGGATCTCAAATATAAAAAAATATCAAAAATCGGACATTCGGTTCAAAAGATATCCCCGATACAATCGGCTTCACTGCTTTCCAGTCGGGCGGGGCTAGCTTGCACGCGCGCAAGCCTCGCGCAGTTTCGGACCAGCACGCACGTGTGGTTGTCGGAAGAAGACGGCGCCCGCTCCTCTGCGTCCTCGACCAGCACGCACATGTGCTCGCCCACCACCGCGCCGCACCTCCTCCTCTCTTCTTCTTCCTCGAGCCGCCCGTCGCCGCCGGCCAGGCCGCCTGTTCCCGCCCCCCGCGCTCGGCGCCGCTACCTCGCCGCCTCCGCGCCCCGCCCTCCTCCAACCGCGGCCCACCGCCGGTCCGCCGCCGCCCCAGACCATCCCTCTAAGCCCACCCCACCCCGAAGCTCGTCGCCGGCGAGCACCGCACCCCCACCCCCCCTCGTTAAGTTTCGTCTCACCCTCACCTTCTCCACTGCAGCTCCGCAGCGGTGTCACCGGCTCTGGCTCGGCTTGAGATTTGCTCCTCGAGCTCGCCTTCTCCGCCGCGTGTCCGCGCCGACGTCGCCGGCGACGCTCTCGGCCTGGGACTCCTTCCTCGCCGGCGCCGGCTCAGCCTGTCCGCTTCTCTGCTGTGTTGCCCGGCGTGCGGGAGGAAGACGATGGGGAAAAGGAGGAAAAGGAGAGGAAAGAGGAAAAGGAGAGGAAGAAGACGTGATGGGCGGGTGGGACCCACCCACGTGATGGGCGTCGCGCGTGACACGCGCGTCGTGCGCTGCTGCGCCAACCGCGCGAGCTGTCGCTCGCGCAACAGCTAGCCGTTTCCTTTCCAGTCCGCACGGGTGCGTACGATCGATTGCTTTGATTCTACACCAAATCCTAGGCACGCCCAGATCGAATCGTCGCTCTGCACAAATTATTTGTATGATGTCCGTTTTCATATTGCCACCCTGAACGGGAACCCACCGACGATCATAGCATAGGCCGGCCGGTCACCGACCAACAGCCAGGCTACGGATATACTACTCGTGGGTATATCAACGGCAAGTCGCGTATAAACTATGCAGTATAGTTCCCTCAAAGAAAAGAAACACGGAGTATACTTTATATAGTGCACCGCGTTGTACGTACTCCCCGTTTTTTAATATAAGATGTTTTAGATTTTGTCACATGCACATGCACACAAATGTATGTGGACACATTTTTGTATATATGTTCACTCATTTTAGTGTGGATATAGACAACATGTGTACCACCTAAAACATCTTATATTAAAAACGGAGGGAGTATGTACCAAAGTCAAGCAGAAGACCCAGCGTCCAAGTAATAACAAATGCAGAGGAAATTCTGAACCATCAAATCAAATCTAGCTGCCTACGTGACGTCCGTGGACAGGTGGCCAGCTTCTTTCCTTTCGCTGACCTGTGAATCTGAATGTCATAACTCATTACCTGTTCAAGATTAGCGTAGCTGCAGATTAGTTAGAAATCTATATATGGTTATCTGTAAGTTGATCGCACCAATTAACACGGATTTCATCAAAAAAATATTAGCGCGACACTTGTGTCCCGCGTAAACTACGTACACCACTTGCCATAAGTCGTACATCGTGAGACAAGGACGCACTGGCCGCCTGAAAAGAAATTTTAATACCGTACGTAAGGAGTGGATGAGGTATTGCTGTGTACGTAAGGAGGGCTCGATCTCAGCTGTAGAGCCAACCTTCTGACTAACTAACGGGACACTTAGACATCATTTGACAGCAAAAATGGTACACCATAGGAAATGCAGAATGGCAGACAGCTAGCACCGCAGCACTAGATCCTTGCCACATAAGCAAAGAAGAACCTTTATATGGACAAGTATACTTGTACACAGTATCAGAAATCTGCAACATTGTAAAAATTAAATGCATTGTTGTTTGCAAAATATATAATACTCCTTGGAAGCAGATTATGGTGGAAAGCTTGCCCACATGCTCCTGTAGACCTGTACATATCGAAGCATATACCAGTACGTACTCCCTCCGTATCAAATTTTTTGACTTTCATTTACCCACATGTATATATGTATCTAGACATGGTATATGTATAGATATATTTACGTTTAGCTAAATAGAAGTCATCTAATTTATAACGGAGGGAGTACCTTTTATTTGTTTCCTATTCGATCTCACTACGGGAAAATCCACAGTTCCCGACGGCCATTTCTTTGCCGACGGTTTTTTTTCTGAGCCGTCGGCATACAGTGCATATCCCGACGGCTTTTACAATGGCCGTCGGCAAAGCCATACCGTAGGCATACATAATCTTTGCCGACGGTTTTATTCGTGCGGCTGTCGGCATACCGGGGACGTCGGCATACATCAAACTTTTGCCGACGGTTACCGTCGGCATATACAAGACCGTCAGCATGTCGGCCGCCACGTGGCAGTCCCGTTTGTTCACCGACGGAAGTCTAACAGCGGCAGCTATATGCCGACGGCCGGCAGTCGGCATTTTTTTTTTCTGCTTCGAAAAATATATGTGCAGAAGCAAGATTCGAACGCAGCACCTATCGCTTACAGTGATGAGATAACCATCTGACCCGCTGGTCTTTGTTGTACAGACATGAGTTACTCTTCTACATGTATAGTATTTTCACTGTACTACTAGACTTCAAAAAAAAAATGTTTGAAGACAAGTTTGAAATATTTGTGTATACATAATTATTTATTTATAACACTTATAAGAAAAAAAATATTTTCCTCAAATATATTTCCATACATAATTATTTATTGTGTTCAAATACATTTACACATATATCTGCACCATTTATAAGTACAATTATATTGAGCTCAAATATATTTGCATAAATAATTTTCCCCTCGACACTAGGTCACATATAATGACACATTGCGAAAGATTTCCATTTTTTTATTTCATTTGAATTATATATGTCAATTTCAAAATGCGATCAAAATTGACGACACGACCGTTCTAAGCTAGGGGTTGAATCCTGCCAAACTTTTGGTGTATCTCTGATAAAATAACTAATTGTGTATCTAAAAATGATTTTTAACAAAAATAACGAGCAAACTACGAGGCAGCTGCAGTTCAAATTTGACCCGCTTTCAGCTGAATCGGCTAGAATTTGTCTTTTTTACGAGGGGTGGATGGAAAGTTTTTACACACAACTATTTGGTTATTTGTGCAAGAAATGTTGTCTAATATTTGTTTTAAATGTTTTGGTACAATGTTGAAACAAATATTTTGTAGTTTCTTTGCAAAAAACACCGTTTTTTGCACTTTGAAAATGAAAAATGATTTTTCCGTGAAATGAAAATGAAAACATTATTCGGCAACAGTGTTCTCCATTCTAAGACGCACGCTTGTGCTTAATATGAGATCATTTGAACAAACTATGCCATGAACGAGGCCATAACATTGGTCATTTGACCTGAAAGCTACGAAGGTTAGTACATGATAGCACATTTCTGAGAACACCTTTACAAGATATTGGGCGTATTCCAAGTTTATTGTTTTCTCTCGACACTAGGTCACATATAATGACACATTGCGAAGGATTTTCATTTTTTTGATTTCTTTTGAATTGTTTATGTCGATTTCAAAATGCGATCAAAATTGACGACTCGACCGTTCTAAGCTAGGGGTTGAATCCTGCCAAACTTTTGGTGTATCTCTGATAAAATAACTACTTGTGTATCTAAAAATGATTTTTAACAAAAATAACGAGCAAACTACGAGGCAGCTGCAGTTCAAATTTGACCCGCTTTCAGCTGAATCGGCTAGAATTTGTCTTTTTTACGAGACGTGGATGGAAAGTTTTTACACACAACTATTTGGTTATTTGTGCAAGAAATGTTGTCTAATATTTGTTTTAAATGTTTTGGTACAATGTTGAAACAAATATTTTGTAGTTTCTTTGCAAAAAACACCGTTTTTTGCACTTTGAAAATGAAAAATGATTTTTCCGTGAAATGAAAATGAAAACATTATTCGGCAACAGTGTTCTCCATTCTAAGACGCACGCTTGTGCTTAATATGAGATCATTTGAACAAACTATGCCATGAACGAGGCCATAACATTGGTCATTTGACCTGAAGCTATGAAGGTTAGTACATATAGCACATTTCTGAGAACACCTTTACAAGATATTGGGCGTATTCCAAGTTTATTGTTTTCTCTCGACACTAGGTCACATATAATGACACATTGCGAAGGATTTTCATTTTTTTATTTCTTTTGAATTGTTTATGTCGATTTCAAAATGCGATCAAAATTGACGACTCGACCGTTCTAAGCTAGGGGTTGAATCCTACCAAACTTTTGGTGTATCTCTGATAAAATAACTACTTGTGTATCTAAAAATGATTTTTAACAAAAATAACGAGCAAACTACGAGGCAGCTGCAGTTCAAATTTGACCCGCTTTCAGCTGAATCGGCTAGAATTTGTCTTTTTTACGAGGGGTGGATGGAAAGTTTTTACACACAACTATGTTGTTATTTGTGCAAGAAATGTTGTCTAATATTTGTTTTAAATGTTTTGGTACAATGTTGAAACAAATATTTTGTAGTTTCTTTGCAAAAAACACCGTTTTTTGCACTTTGAAAATGAAAAATAATTTTTCCGTGCAATGAAAATGAAAACATTATTCGGCAACATTGTTCTCCATTCTAATACGCACGCTTGTGCATAATATGAGATCATTTGAACAAACTATGCCATGAACGGGCCATAACATTGGTCATTTGACCTGAAAGCTATGAAGGTTAGTACATGATAGCACATTTCTGAGAACACCTTTGCAAGATATTGGGCGTATTCCAAGTTTATTGTTTTCTCTCGACACTAGGTCACATATAATGACACATTGCGAAGGATTTTCATTTTTTTGATTTCTTTTGAATTGTTTATGTCGATTTCAAAATGCGATCAAAATTGACCGTTCTAAGCTAGGGGTTGAATCCTGCCAAACTTTTGGTGTATCTCTGATAAAATAACTACTTGTGTATCTAAAAATGATTTGGTCCAATGTTGAAACAAATATTTTGTAGTTTCTTTGCAAAACAAATAATGAAAATGCTTTGTAATTCTAAAATGAGAAGTAAAAAAAAACTATGGGGCAAACCAGCCCAGCCCAGCCCAGCTAGCTGACGCACACCAGCCCAACACACACCCAAGCCCACCTACACCTTACCTAATCCCCACACGCACACCAGCCACACACACAGAACACACCGAGCGCCGCCACTCTCCTCTCTTCCTCCTCTCCACCGAGCGACCGCCGCGCGCCTCAGCCCCCTCTCCTCCTCACCATCCTCTCCCTCCGTCTCCGGCCGGTCCATCCCGGCTGTCTCCGGCGTGTCCTCGCGCCGCCGACCACCGCACCAGACCCTCCTCTTCCTTCTCTACCGATTCCACGGCGTGGAACCACTGAATCGCAGCCCAACCACAAACCCTAGATCTTGGGCACCTTCCCCGTCGCGTCCTTGCGGGTGGAGCTCTCTATCTCCGCCTTCTCGTCTCGGCATCGCCTCCCACTAGTCCTCTTCCCCGATCTGAAACCCTAGTGCCACCACTCTTCCCTTCGTCATCCTCTCTCGCCCATCTCGGAAGCCACGCGTCGCGGCTGGCTGGCTCGCCGGCGCGCGCGTGCGTCGATGCGCGGCGCTCCATCGAGTTGGCTGGCCCGCGGCGCTTTTGTGACCTAGCGTTTGCGGTGGCGGCGCTACACGCCGGCGTCAGATCCCGGCCGCCACTGCTTCACGGGCCTCCTCCGCCAACGTCTTCGCGAGGCTACCGGACATCAGCCTCATCCTGTCCGCTCTGCTCACCCCGTCATGCACAGCTGTAGCGGTGGTGTTTGGCATCATATTGAACAGTGGAGGAGCACGGCGATGGGTTTCGAGTTTCGACTTAAGGTACGGTGCCAACATTTTCCTTTATGGTCGTTTCTTTATTCAGAACTACCAGGGAGGATGAGTTCATGTATGACTTGAAGCAAGCACCTCATAATTCAGTTTGGACAGATGCACAAATCTCGCAAGTCTGATGATGCACTGTAGAATTTTGCTGCTATTCTTTAGACCTGTTTCTTGTCAAGTGATTGCAAAAAACAATAGGATTCCTGAAGCATGATATCAGGACCAGAACCCAGCCATAATTCAGTTTGGCGTTCTGCTCAGCTTCTTGTTCTAGCAACTATCTAGTGAAGACCAAGACTTGGACCTTTTTGTAGCTGAGCCTTTCTTATGTCAGGAATTAGCATTTGCTATGGTTTCTGGCTCCTACCCGTTTGTACAAATAATAATTGGAAAATGAATGCATTGACTTAAACATGTCACCCATGGATCTGGCAGTATATTTCTAGCAAGAAACATCACTGAGCATTTGTTTGTAGTTAATCACACTCCTCACCTTTATGTGTAATGCTAGTTGCCGTGTCAAGTTTAGAGAAATTCTCAATCGAGACTGAAATACTATTAACTCTGTTGCTACTACAATCCAAGCACTATCTCCTCTGGGCATCCTAGTTCCACCTTGTCTACGTGTATACCTTGTGGTGTCTTTGGCAGGACAGTTCATCTGCTAGGAGTTGCTTTAGGAATGGAAAATTATTTTGTTGGGGGACCTCGAGTGAGAATTTTAAGTGGGTAAGTAATCTTGTACATGTGCATTCAGGTCTGCCTTATTAACAATTCTAATATTTGTATCCTATTCGCTACTTCGCATCTAACTGAGCTTTATGCATATCTTTTTCTGGTCTTCCTTGTTACCAACTTGATCGCCGGGTGGGGTGACCATGTCGAGGAGGAGCCGCAGTTCATGGGGCCCAAGTACCACCGCGGCGACCTCGACCCCGCGGTTCAGGGGCTCGTCGACATCGCTACCCTAACCAAAGGTGTGAATAATACAGTATATATGTCCAGCATTCCCCTTTATACTAAAACAGGAAGATTATTCCCCTTTGTACTAATACAAGAAGAACATTCCCCTTTGTATTCTTCTTCTTTTGCAAGTAAATACCTGTCATATGACATTATTTCCTAGGCAGTTATTTGTTTTTATTTATGTACTGACTAGATGCTTGTGTATACCAGGTGGAGCCATTCCAAGGTTGTGCAAGTTCTGTAACGAATGTGTACTCGACCGCTTGAGGCTGGAGTTGGTTGAGTGCAGCCTGGAGGCTGAACTATCGTTCTGGTGGCCTTACTCTACGCCTCTGGGTTCGTGTCATTTCTGCTCTAAGTGAGAAGTGTAGTTTTAGCTCAATTCTTCTGCGATGTTTAGAATTAGGGACCAGTTTTTCTCTTAACTGTTAGCTGATATGTCTGGTGCTTTTGTTGGTTAAATTCATGCTCTTTTGAATGTGTGGTGCATTGTGATTTTTTAAGGGAACTTATTTGTTAGTCTGGTATAGTTGATCATCATCTAGTACCAATCTATCTATGCATGCCCAATGCTGGCCTAAGTAGTATCGCAGTTTCAGTTCCATCATGGTCTCTAGTTGTAGCAAGAACTGGTTGGATATCTATGCTATTGTGGTTCTCTAGATTTACTACTTGCTTGTTCTGTTCAGGTCATGCAAAAGATGTATTTTACTTTCGTGGTGAAATAATTTTGTTGTTGTTTGTGCAATCTGCTTCATCAATAACTGAGCTTCCTCTGCCTGGAGCAGGGCCGGTGGCGACGAGCTGGAGCTGCTGGGGAGAAAGGCGCTCCTGCAGCGGAGGATTCGTCGACCTTGAGCTGGAGCAGTGCGGTGGGAGGACCGGCAGCAGGGTGGCGGGAGGGGTGCCCTGACCTGTTGCTGGATCAGGGCCGGTGGTGGGGAACCTGCTAGCATTTGCTATATATTTTTTCTTGTTAAATCAAGTATGCCGACGGCATTACCGTCGGCATACGGATCCAGATCTCATTTCCTGTATTTTTTTTGTCCGTTTAATCACGGATATGCCGACGGCACCGTCGGCATAAGCACGGACGGAAGTAACCAGGAGGCGCCACGTGGTGGTTGTTTGCCGACGGCCACCGTCGGCAAACAGTTCCACGCCGTCAGACGGCCGTCTCCGTTTCTTTGATTGCCGACGGGTATGTGTGCCGACGGTTGACGAAACACCGTCGGCGCCTTGTATATGCCGACGGTTTTTATGTCCCGACGGTATTTTGTCCATATGCCGACGACGAAGAAGACGACGGCCAGAAACCGTCGGCATATCAGATATGCCGTCGGCATATATGTATGCCGACGGTTTTCATACATTTACCGACGGTTATTGCCCATCGGGAAT
Organism: Poa pratensis; assembly: GCA_947311845.1. Taxonomy (NCBI): domain Eukaryota; kingdom Viridiplantae; phylum Streptophyta; class Magnoliopsida; order Poales; family Poaceae; genus Poa; species Poa pratensis. The sequence continues at coordinate 127,365,858 of CAMZMU010000063.1, read as the reverse complement.
GATATGATTTCCCGTAGTGTCTTGCCATTTCCATCGAGGAGTCGTCGTCTCTCGGCGCTTTGAATATTGCCTACCCAATGATGCATTGGATGCGATGATCGATCCCGACATCCTCGTAGACTTACTGTACACTGTACTACGCCTACATGCCATGCCGCACCTTGAATTTCTTGACGGCCATGACGACGTATTCTTTGGATATACGTACATGTATATTGTATGCTCCAGTAATTAAACACGGCAAGCGTTCCCGTCCCTGCCTACCCACGCATTTGTGCTGTGCCTATGCTAGCTGGTACTACGTATATCTACTGTGTACGTGGCGCCCAAGTTCCGGTACGTACGCACAACAGCTGGCGTAGTTATCCTGGTGTACACACAAATACAAGCCGATCGATCCACTACAGCTCGGCGCCACGCAGTGGCATTACTGTAGCCATTGCCGATTAGATTACGCTCTTTCTGGCGCTAGATGCATTTTTTATGAGATTTAGTACGTCATCTCGCGCGGGTTGGCGTCTGGTGTTGGCAACAGGCGATGGACCGAGCTGTTGTTGCTTCAGTGTGTTGGTGAAGCACCAAACAATTTGGATGGATCGAGATTACATATATGCTAGTATATATAGTGCCCATGATGACGACATGTTAATTAACTAGTGGTTTAGCTTAATTGGCTGCCGTCGCCAGGCCGCGTGGCGCGGACATGTGTGGCTAGGGGGGAGGAGGCTTGTGCCTGTTGCAGCGTTTCATGGCGTGTAAAGCTACTAGCTAGCTGCACCCGGCCACACAACTGGACGCGCGCGCGCACGGCGGCAAACAGGCATGTCCGATGAAAGTCTCGCCGTCTCGACACATGTGCTCAACATTGGATTAATTTCGAGCATCCCTGCATACAAACACACGGTGTGGTGAACTCTCATTCGAATGTGAATTACTGCCTCCGGTTGGTAAAGATTGTCGTGGAAACAATCTAGACTTGTACAAATTGCTACACACCTCACGACAACCTTCTTTATCGGAGGGAGTAGAATAGATCTCAGTCCACTCTATAACTGTCGGGTTTGCATTGAGATTTCTGCGGCTTAGGAGCTGCACATGAGTTGAAACTGATAATAGTTTCAATTTCGCATGAGCCTCCTGAAAAAGGAAAAAAAAGAATTAGAAATAACGTTTGGAAAAATAGGTGGATTAATAAAAAGGGAAACGCCTGTATTTCTTTACTAGTTTTGTTCGCCATAACCCAGTCATGTAACACTTCATGTATTCAAAAGATATTTCATTTTGAATCGGTTTCCAAAAAAAAATGAGAAAAAATTCACTCTCCCACCCTGTAGTGACTCTCTCTCACATCCACATTCCACACTTTTTTTTTTTGTTTTGACACATGCCGTAGCATGCATATACCCTACAAACTATTTACGAAAGGAAAACCCACCTCTAGGCAAGATAACATCGCGTGGTGCAGATCTTTTATAAGGTCGGCCTTTTTCTAGTGATTAATTTCACATTTGTACCGGGCGAGTCACATCCTCGCAATAACTAGGTTAGTTTGGAGGCACCAAATCTGCAGCTCTCTTGGGGGCACACTAGCCTATTTACATGTTGAGAGCGAGTGAACCACGCATTCATACTCATGTACCCATTCTTCGCACAACCATGACCACGCGAGGGTGCCGAAACAACGGCTGAGGCATAACAGGCACGGTGACCCAATGTACTTTCTTGCTAAATATATCCTCTATCCTTCCCTCTGCTCTCCATGGCTCTCCCTCTCCATTCATTTTTCTGTCCCTCATGGTGCCCCTCCCAACAGCACCATGGTGCCTCTCCTTACACCAGAATGGTCCCGCTCATCCCCTACTCAAGATTCGCCGACTTGTTGTGGCGAAGTCAGCCACTGAACAATGCTGCTAACTTTGCTTCCTCTTGGCCATTAGATCACAAACCGAAGGTCCAGATCATATGTCACAGTGCAGTCTACACAGTGTTTTGCACAATGTTTTCACGCTGTGTTTCACGAACAATGTTTTTTCAACAGTACTGGTTCCATCTTATCAGTTGATTCTCAATCAGACGGTTATGAGTGGCTAAGGGCGTGTTTGGTTTCCTGGGTGGGCTAGTTTTCCACTGTTCCACGCAGTTTTTGGCCTGATTGGTTGCCTGGACTGGCCTGCATTGTTGTACAACACGAACTTTAAAGCACCGTCGGGCCAGGCCCTTGAGGAACGGCCGATTTGGCCGTTTCCCTTGAGCCAGGCTTGTTCTCACCCGACAGCCCATGTGCGATGTCTGCACATGGCTCGCTGGGAACGATCGTTAGTCTCCGGTCACCCTTTAATCTTCACCACTTAGTGACTGTTTAAATATACCTCGAATCAAACTAAAGTGTACATGAAAAAGATGTGTCTTGACGAGTAGGTTCCATTCCCGTGCTCACCTCTATGTTTCGTCGAGTGTAACTCCTCAAATTCGAACCGAAGTTTGGAACATTTTTGGACGAATTTTGGCAAATTCGTCGCACTCGGTTGACCGTTTGAAATGCCCTTTGACGAGCATGTTCATCTCGACATTCCGCACAACTTTCATGTTGTAACTTTTCTGTTTCAGAGATCGTATACGAGTCGAGATTGTAGTTCATATATGCATGTTTATACTGCACGTAGCGCCGCCGATCGTCGCCGTGAGCTTCACCTGCGCAGTAGCAGCTATAGTGATTGTGTAAGTAAGTGTGTAACCTCCATCACAACCTTCGTCACCGCACCACCACCACGCCGTTCCATCGCCGGAGTCATCACCGGTGTTGAGGTAGTGTGACTTAAACTCGCCACAATGGAGGAGGTGAGAGTATGTGAAACAGAGATCTAAACCAAACACCGGGTCTTCAAAACTCGTCTCAAGAGGCACGGGTCTGGCCGCCTCTTTGTGGGCAAGCAAATGCCCTGCACAACGTGGCCAAGACCTCGTTTTTTCGAGGCCAGGCCCAGCTGGGGCAAGAGTACAAGGAGGGCAAAAATGACCCAGGTAACCAAACACGCCCTAAGTCAGCGTACTGTAGCTGTGACTTAGCCACACAAAGTCAGCCAAGCTGAGCGCCTGAGCCCCTCATCCCCACCGCAATGTGGCCCTTCCTCCCCTCCATGGCACTCCCCTATACCATGCACCCCCCTTCTACACCGATGCCCCCCTTTCCACTCTCCATATGGTCTCCTCTAAACTGTAGACAAACACTAGCACCTAATTTTACTATTTTTCAACTAAATAATAATGAAACATTGTGTACTTTGGAAGATGAAGACATAATGGAAAATATAATTAACATGCCGAAGAAGAATATGTGACTGGTTTGCCCAGGGCCGGTCCAAGCATAACTAAAGAACCACGGGCGAATTGAATTAATTATATTATTTTTATACTAAACATTTATACTTAGAACTCGTTCATAGCTTGCTACGCTCTTGACGAGTATAATTTTCATTACTTATTTTACATAGTTAATCAAATATAAAATTAAATATTAATTCAGTGTTGTTTGTTATACAATTGTAATATATATCGATGAAAAGTACACTTGCATTGCGCTATATTTAAATACTGATTTTGTAACATTATTTTCTTCATAAGTTTAATTTTTAAAATTGCTTAAATTATATTATTATAAATATTTATGGTAGTGATTTCTAAATCACATGGTCTAGAAAATATCTTAATAGATGTTTTGGTATATGAGAAGTTAATCGTATATATTTGTAGAAACTTCCAAAGCATAAGTTGATTGTTTTTTAGAAAGGTTCGTTATTTGTTTTTCGTGGCTAATTAAATATGTCTTGCGAGATCTATGATGGAATCAATATAAGTTGAAAATTTGGCTTTGCTCTTTATATCGTATAAAAATATTATCACTAATAGTAATCGCCAACTAAAAAATTAAATTAAATAAATTAGCTTTTCCTTTTTACAGGTTATTCTTTTGGCCACACATTGGATAGTATATGGTCTTATCTCCTGCTGGAGGAGCGTTGCCAGGGCATGAATTTTGGGTGCAACCATTTGGAAACGCTTGCACAGTACATATTATGCCAGTGTGGTCGGCGGCTTAAATTTAAGTAACTCAATGCATAGGCGTTCTATGTTAGTGAATAATTTTAGATGGTTGACCCATGCCTCAATATTATGCCATTCATGAATTGTAATAATTGTGATTTCGGTACTCAATAAAGTAATAAGCGGTCGCATGCATCATTTTGATGCAGAGGCTGGGCACGGCTACCCCATTTCCAAAAAGAATGTTGAAGATCCTCTAATCCCCCATGCAACTATAAGGTGGCTGAATGAGCACCCATATGGCATGAGCTAGACCGATAAGCAGTTGCCCCAATCCCCAGAGCTGAAGAGAGTTGATGGGCCTGCCCTGGACAACCCCTACCTCTTCTCTCGGTCCTCCCATGGTCTCCCCAAGTGCAGAAATGAGTGATGCACCATCAAGCAATGTAAAAACGAGCCGAAGTTTGCAGCAGGTTTTTTTAAAACATGGGGTAAAAGCTTTGTCCCATTCATTTAATTAAGAAGGTGTTTCAGTCTGACAAGATACACGACACCACAAATATTACAAAACCGATTACTCTCCCGACATTAATTCACTCAAAGGCTTCATGCCCGCAGTTTCCCAAAGTTTTGCCCCTTTCTTGATGTTGTTGAAAACCACCGTCGGTGGAGTTTGCTTGTTGCAGAATACACGCGCATTTTTTTCATTCCAAATTTCGAAAGATCTAAGCAAGGTAAGGGAACCCATGGCTTTGCGGTGAGATGTTGTTGGTCCGGTATCCGGTTATGCCAAGCCACCAACTCTTGAGGGATATCGCCGAACACAACTGAAAATCGAGATAGTAAAGGCCGAGCTCCTTGACTAGGCCCATGCGAGAGAAGGTGAGCCGCCGACTTCATGGTCCTCTTGCATAGAGGGCAATGACCTCAATTTTTCCATCCCTGCTTCTCTAGCCGATCTGTCATCCATAGACTATTTTGCAACACAAGCCATGCAAAGAGTTTGATTTTCCAGCTGCTTTTGGTGTCCTAGTCATGCAAAGACTCAGGATCCAGCGCCCCTGTTGACCGGGCCGGCTGTGCAGTGTATTTTTTATTGCAATTAGACTAGAAATTAGCATTTAAAATATATAAATTAACTGTTTGCCCGGGCTTTGAAATATTCCTGGGTCCGGTTGTGTACCCAATCACATATTCATGATCGATGGAACCGAGATCACATTGTGTTGCTCTAAAAAAAAGTAAAGATTCAATTAACATGCTCGATAGGAAAGTCATAAGAGAATCAACGGCACATGCATCAAGCATGCGAGCCGAAAGAGCAAAACCATCGTGTCCAATCATCAACAGCCGAAATGGACGACCTCCACGGAGATAGAGATCACCTCATCGCCGTCCAGCAGCAGTTGCAGTGCGTACGTGGACAATCAAGCGACCATGCACACTCCACATCTCACGTCCCGACAAACATTTGGGACGATTGCTATTATAGACAATCGATCTGACGATAAACCCCACGCACAAGCCGCCAAAACCTATCCTTCATTTATTGCTTGAAGCATGCACGATGCATGCGTGCCAATCACGTCATATTTTCTGCTGCCGACATACCGGTCTGCGGCTATGAACAGTAGTCGTGCAACCTTGGAGTGTGATCAATTGGTGCACCACGTACCGCCATACTGTTGTGTGATTGTGTCGCGCCACCGTGAAACGTGACAAGCGTGCCACGTGGATGATATGAAAGTGTTGCCGTACGTATACATCTACCAGCAGTGGAGCGAATGAGAAAAGTGCAGATTAATTATTGGAGCTCACTTGACACGTGTCTAGTTTTTTTTTTTGCGAAACACAGTACAACGTAAGCGCTCACATACACGCGCACACACTCACCGCTATGAACGCACGCACGCACACCCTACCCCTAGGAGCACCTCCGAGAGACTGAGCCGGCGGGTCGAGTCTTGAGATTGATGAAGTCACCATAGACGTCTCGCTGTCGATGGGAACGTCGCCTCCCACTGAAGAATATTCCGCCTTAAATGAGAAATACCAACGTCCTAACCATCTTGCCACAGGCAAGTTCTCGACACGTGTCTAGTTTGTGATGTCTGTGACAATGAAAAGGAAGAATACAAGTTGGCGAGCACCACGTACGCATCGATCGCGGCTAGCTCGTCGTGGGTTCACAGGCAGAGCTACGTGTAAGCTGTGGGGTCAGCTGACCCCATAGCTTTTCTACAAAACACCTTCACTTAATAGATATTTAATAGATATTTAGTTAGTGATCTTTGGTATATAGCTAGTCACGTGTGATTGTGTCGCGCCACCGTGAAACGTGACAAGCGTGCCACGTGGATGATATGAAAGTGTTGCCGTACGTATACATCTACCAGCAGTGGAGCGAATGAGAAAAGTGCAGATTAATTATTGGAGCTCACTTGACACGTGTCTAGTTTTTTTTTTGCGAAACACAGTACTCCCTCCGTTCCAAATTAATTGACTTTCATTTGTCCACATGTGGATGTATCTATACGTGTAACATGTCTAGATACATCCATGTGTGGACAAATGGAAGTCAATTAATTTAGAACGGAGGGAGTACAACGTAAGCGCTCACATACACGCGCACACACTCACCGCTATGAACGCACGCACGCACACCCTACCCCTATGAGCACCTCCGAGAGACTGAGCCGGCGGGTCGAGTCTTGAGATTGACGAAGTCACCACAGACGCCTCGCTGTCGATGGGAACGTCGCCTCCCACTGAAAAATATTCCGCCTTAAATGAGAAATACCAACGTCCTAACCATCTTGCCACAGGCAAGTTCTCGACACGTGTCTAGTTTGTGATGTCTGTGACAATGAAAAGGAAGAATACAAGTTGGCGAGCACCACGTACGCATCGATCGCGGCTAGCTCGTCGTGGGTTCACAGGCAGAGCTACGTGTAAGCTGTGGGGTCAGCTGACCCCATAGCTTTTCTACAAAACACCTTCACTTAATAGATATTTAATAGATATTTAGTTAGTGATCTTTGGTATATAGCTAGTCTGACCCCACAGTTATTTATCGCTGGCTTCGCCACTGCGTGGGTTGATCGTGTTCATCCTGGCATTACTTCTATAAAAGCCCGATGGCTACCCGCCTCCTGCCCCTGGTTGCCCCTCCTGTCGTTTTTTGACCGTCAGATGCATGGTAAACAGTGAAAATCGCATCCGTGTTTCACTGCTGGCCGTTGGATGCGGTAGAAACTTTTTACACCCGTTTGGATGAATAGTACCATGTCGTAAGGTCAATGACCGATGGGTCCAGGGTCCACAAATCAGTGGACGAGACATGCTCGCCCGGTTTCACTCCTTTTGGCCCACGCCCGCAGGGAGACAAAACTCGGTCCCGCGGTGGAAACCCTAGCCCACTCCCGCTCGCTCTCGTCTGCCCCAATCCCTTTTCTCCTCCTCCAGCCGCCTCTGCTCCGTGCCTGCTCTCCTTCTCCACCTCGTCCGCCGCCTCCACCCAGCCGTTGGGCGGCAGGAGCTCGTCTCGGAGGAGCGCGTCCTGGTGGAGGGCGGCAGTGCGGAGAAGCAGGCGCTCGGCTCGACGGCGGGTCGGTCGGCCGGCGATCTGGCGGCGAGGAGGACTCTGGGGGTGGCGGAGGAGAAGGAGCACGACGGCGGTGGCGGTCGGCGTGGGTGAAGAGCAGGCACGGCGACCTCAAGCAGCAGCGGGAGGATGGGGCTAGGGTTCGTCCAGGTTTGTCTCTTCCTCTTCTCTCTCTGTCTCCTCTCGGCCATGCCCGCCTCCAACTCGCGCCGCCCCTTCTCGTGCTGCGCAGGTCGGCTTCCAGGAGCGCGCCGCCGGTGGTCGACGGAGGTCACGCTCCTCATCTCCTCTCCTGCCGTCGCTGGCGTCCTCCGTAGCGTAGCCTCCGTAGCGTTTTTTGCGGTGTTTTAATTTTTCCTCTTACTTCATCATATTGTTTCTGCAGTAAAATTTTGCTCATCCGTCTCCTCTGCAAGATCCCCGCCCTCTCTGACTCGTGCGCATCTATCGCCGTGGTCGATGCCAGAGAGGGCGCTTTCGTGTTCTTGCCGCCGCTGGGCTCCAGAGATCGCTGCCGCACAACTTGAGGAACCGGCCACGGGAGCTCGCTGCGCGTGTGCAGCTCATCCACCAGCGGGGGCCATGCGCTTCCAGGGGAGGGCGCCGCCGGTGGTAGAGGGAGGAGCAGGAGAAGCTGCCTGAGGCTCCAGCTGTCTGCCGTCCTGCTACACGAGGAGATGGCGGCGGCGGCGGCTGCTGGACGACGCGACCTGCCCGAGGTGGTCCACACCTCCTCTCCTCTCCCAGGTCGTCCCCGCTGACCAAGATCCGGGGCTCCCTCTCTCTGGCTTCAAATAGGACCGGAGTTCCTCTTCCTCAAATTAGTTCCCTTGGGCGAGCATGTATGCTAGCGGAGTATGCGCTCACAAATCGGCTGGATCAGCTTCATCGACTAATAACAGAGTACAGCTGCCTCCTCAGGTTACTCCATTCATTTCACCATGCTAGGCTCTGTTCTTGTGGCAAATAAATTCCTTTTCTTTGCTCCTGGACTGGAATTCTTGGGCTTAGTGTTGGTTTCTATATAGTGTAGAAAGTTTGCTTGTTCAGGAAATAGAACATCATCCATAACGAATATTAGTTCTATTTACTTACAAGTGCAGTTCAGTCCATTTGGTTCGAGACTAAATCATCCTTACATTAGCATGATTATTATCTGTCGAGATGCTTCTATGTATTCAATGAATTAGCTTATGACTCCCAAACATCAAAAGCACACCGTGATATTGCTTTCTTTGCTTGCCCCTAGCCATCATTGATATTCCTTTTCTGCGTTCTATATATATTTCTTTCAGACAGTGCAGCTATTTGGCAAACACAGATCTTTGCGCTATTATTAAGTTTATGAATTCAATACCTCTGTATGTTCTGATGCCTAAGATCTATCTTTCCTTTGTTCACCTATGTCAGTGTCCTATGACACTCACCGAAGATGATGAACAAACAAGACAGCCCGTTTTGCAAGTGATGAAAGTTCCTAGCAAGACAATATTAGATTTAATGCTTGACAAACTTGGCATTCCAAGGGCGCAGTATGGAAATTCTGGCTTCTCATCAATTTGTATTAGGAGTAAGTTGCACAAGCACAAGAGCTGAAAGAAACATTTTTCAATATACCAAGCTAATAATATTTACCTCATTCATAGCTTGGTATGGATGTTCTATATTTAAGTGATGGATTTGATGTTATATTATTCTCCCATCCAGTATGCTTATATGGAGGTATAGTTAGCATTGCTCTTCGTATATTTACAGATTCAGTAGATGTGCATAGAGGGGGGAATTTTTAGTCTTACACTGTTTCACCTCCATACAGCAGATGGAACAATCACATGACATACTAAAATAGAGTGGGATTGGTTGTACCAAACATGTAAACCACCAAGCTGACATTACTCGATAACAGTTTCATAACAATGCAAGACCATGCGCCCCAGTATTTTCTGTTCGTAGATCACTGAGACAATTTTTTTTGCCAATAAATAGCTGTTTGAGACTGTTAAGTTGTGTGCATGTAGGCTAGAAATTTAGCTAATGTTGGTTTCTAATATTCCGTAGATAACCTGATGAATGCGAAAGTCATGGGGTGGTGGCTGATATGACAAGGGACTGTCGACTTAAATTGAGTCGGTAGGATCTCACAATTTCTCATATTAACCTCCGGTGAAAGGCTTGTCGTGACATGATTATGAAGAGCAGTGATGATGTTCAGCTTTCCAGTCTAAGGTAGAATTTTGTTTTTGTGGTATGCATGTGTACTAAAGTTCTCTGACGCATGGGAGAACTTGTGTACTATTTTTCTCAGAGATGTTGTTATTCTTTTGTTTAAAGACAGCTTCTCCTGCTGTTTGGACAGAATTATGAGTCCCTCATAGCTTACATGTCTTATAAAGCTAGGAATAATTTAATTTTTGGATATTTCTGTATCATCTCTGCTATGTTGTTAGCATTCTGTTTTTTGATAGCATTTGAGCTTCCATCTTATGCACATGTTATTCCCAAGCTTATAAAAAGACCTAAATAAAATTACATGGAGACTTTTCCATGCCTGTGAGCTAATTTTCTCTCATGTTATTCCCAAGCTTATAAAAAGACCTAAATAAAATTACATGGAGACTTTTCCATGCCTGTGAGCTAATCTTCTGTTTTGCTTTTGTTTTTGTTTTTGAACCGAACGGGCAGGAGCTCTGCCTTTGCATTATAGGGGGAAAAAAGAGGGTTTTACAACAACATGTTGTCAATCAGAGATGATCGACGAACAAACACACCACACACACAAGTGTCTACTCTAGGCGGTGAGCCGCCTTGTATCTATTGATCTCCTGTCTGGCCAGATCGGCTACCGTGGTGGCCGTGGCCTCCGTATTTTTGAATATGCGCCTGTTTCTCTCGTTCCAAATGTTCCAGATTATGTACATCGCGGCCGAAACCTGCCCCTTAGCTTCCACGCCTTTGAGCTGATTCAGCTTATCCCACCAGTCGTGGATATCCGCTGTGCATTGAGGAACACTTGCAGGATCTGTGGCTCGTCTGGCAAGAAACGCTGCCAAACCTGCTTGGTGAAGCTGCACTGTAGGCTGAGGTGCTCAGCGTCCTCCATCACTTGGTCACAAAGGCAACAGCGGACGTCGTGCGGCCACCCACGTTTGGCCAGGCGATCAGCAGTCCAAAGCCGATTCTGAATAAGTAGCCAGATGAAGAACTGCACTTTGTCTTCCGCTTTAGCCTTCCACACACGCTCCAGGCTTGGAGCCTCGGTCCTCCCGACGAACTGGGCATGATAAGCCGAAGAAGCCGAGTACAACTTGGTGGCCGATTTGTCCCAGATCACCGAGTCTCGCTGATTGCTGAGGTGGACGAGCTGGATTCTGTCCCACAACCTCACAAACAGCTCAAGATCGTCAGCGTTGCCGATGCGGTGTAGACCTCGCATCCATTGCCCATTCATCAAAGCCGCAGCCACAGACAAATTCTTGCGAAAGGCGAGGTTGTATAACGTTGGTGCAATTGCCTTCGGTGCCTCCCCCTGCAACCACTGATCATGCCAGAATCTTGCCAAATTCCCATCACCGAGAACCGTGTCGGTGCAAGCCGCGAAGAGAGCCCTATCCGTGTTATCGCATGGCACCTCCATGCCTTTCCAGGGGCGATCCACCGTGTCCCAACCGTGCCAGAGCCAGCGGGTGCGCAAAGCGCGACCGAAAGCCGTGATGTCTTTAATTACCAGCCCTCCATATTTCTTCGGCGCACAGACTCTTTTCCAATTGACTAGGCACTGTCCACCTTTCGCCTCCTCCTCCGCACTCCAGAAGAAGCCTCTCCTCAGTTTATCCATCTTCTTTATGAGCCATTTGTCCGCTGCGAAGGCCGTGAGGAGGTAGGTAGCTTTGGCGGTGATCACGGTGTTGACAAGCCTTAATCTTGTAGTTCGGTCCATGAGCTTTCCTTTCCATGGTTTCAATGAGCCGGCCATCTTGTCAAGTGCAGTCTGAAGCTCAGCACGGCTGGGTTTTCTGAACCCCAAAGGCAGGCCCAGGTAGGTGCAAGGAAAGTTGCCAGTAGTGCCTCCGAAATCAGCAAGTGTCGCGTGTATGTTCAGGCCTACACAACTGATGGGGTATGCAACACACTTGTGGATATTGGTGCGCAGGCCAGAGGCCGCTCCGAACACCTCCAGGATACGCTGAACAGCGATCACGTCGCTGGCAGTCGGGTTGATGAAGATAGCGGCGTCGTCCGCGTAGAAACTCGCGCGCAGCCTTGCCGATTCTGCCTGCAGCTGGGAAAGAATATGATGCTCAGTTGCAAGTTGCAGCATCTTCTGCAGGGGCTCCAGAACAAGTATGAACAGCATTGGCGATAGCGGATCGCCTTGGCGCAGACCCCTGCGGTGGCGGAAAGGCTTGCCCGGCATCCCGTTGAGTAACACCCTCGAGGAAGCAGAGGAGAGGAGCAGGGCGACGAGGTCTCGCCATCGAGAACCGAACCCCATGCGCTGCATGACCTCGAGCAAGAAAGGCCAGCTCACACTGTCAAACGTCTTCGCCAGATCGAGCTTCAGGAAAATCAGAGGGTGTTTCTTGCTGTTTGCGGCGCGGATGACGTTCTTGACGTACAGGAAATTGTCCTGTATGGATCTCCCCCTGATGAAAGCGCTTTGGCCCTGTGAAACCAGCTTTGGCAGCTCAGGAGCCAATCTCGTCGCAAGGATTTTGCAGAGGATCTTCGAAACACTGTGCATGAGGCTAATGGGCCTGTAATCCTGTGCAGCAGCGGCATTATCCTTCTTTGGCAGCAGCACCAAGTTTGCCGAATTGAGCAGATCCCACAGCCTGCCATCAAGATTCTGAATTTGCACCAAAGTCGCGAGCAAGTCGAGTTTGATCACAGCCCAACACGATTTGAAGAAGATTCCAATGAAACCATCCGGCCCTGGTGCTTTCTCTCCCGGCATTGCGAAAATTGCGTCGTGCAGCTCCTTCTCGGTGATCGCGTCATCAAGATGGCTCAAGTCAGTCTGTGGAAGATCGATGAAATCCCAGTTGATGCCCGTCGCCGCAGGACCCGCATTGCCGAGGATCGCAGAAAAATGCTGCAGGAGCACGTCGGCCTTGCTGCAGTGGTCGCTGACATCTCCAGCCGGTCCAGAGAGCACGGGGATGTGGTTCAGGTATACAGTTCCCCTGGTACCCATCATTTTCATCCTATCCTTCGTGTGTGGCCTGGACGGCGGCGGCGCGGGTGTCCTAAACGCTGATGGCCTGGAGGCGCTCGAGCGCAGCGGCGCGCACCACCTAGGAGATGAAACCCGGCATGTGCTGCTGTCAAGGGAGATGAAGGAGCCATTTGTCTCTGACGATGAATCTGTAGCGCTGCCTAGGGTGCTGGGGACAGGACATCGGAGGGATGAGGATAAGGATGGTAAGCAACCTTCGCTGGCGAAGTCCTCACTGTACCTCCTTCTATGTCCTTTGATTTTCTTTCATTATGCGAGTATGTGGAAGCTGTGTTTCTATATGCCTGTATGGTGGCTTGACAATCAATTCTGAGCTTGAGTCGTTGCCACTCAAGTAGTTGCAACCTGTGACCCTGTCATTTCTATTTCTACCTTTAGTATTAGCTCAACAACTCACGTGGTTGCTGTAGTTTGCTAATTGTTAGTCGTATTACTGCAGGTCACCTGGCTGAAGGTTGAGTTATGCGGAGTGCTGGATGAGAGAAGATCAGCTGTTCTCACGTACATTTTCTACATATTCATCATTGTATTTTGTTTAAGGTGCAGGGATTAGAGGCTTTAGACCTTGAGAGGATGCCATGGATCTTCTCCCAGTACTAGGTGAGCGCTCAGATTTTGATGATCAGCCTTTAGTACTGTTTTATTATTTTAAGATTTAAGAAAATAGGAGCAATGTGATTTTACTCTCTAGAGACGGAATTGGATAACAAATCCTTTTGGTACTATGTTATTACTATTCGTGGCTAACAGATGCTACCAATTTATTAGTTTAACTAGGCATCATCATGTATGTACTGTATCATTTTTGCATAGATTTAATACTTACCTTTGGTTAAAGTTACTTAATAAATTTTGGTTCAGGATGTCATTTTACTCGTTGTAGTACCTTCAACAAAAAAGTAGTAGTGTTCTGTTTCCCCAAAGATCTGTAGCTCGTGGATGCGGCGGATGTGGCAGAGGGAGTAGATGAAAGAGGAATAAGAGGATCCGTGGGCGCCTGCATAGTTGCTGGTATTCCTCTCTTCTCTCCTGGCCCCTACCCCCTCCCATTGCCCCTCCTCACCTTGTTCATTCCTTTCTAAATCTTGTGCCTGTGCTTGTGCTTGCATTTTTCGGATGGATTCTGTGGTGTAGCAAGAATTGGAATGCTGAGTTCATCACTTAGTAAACATTTGATATTTTTTAAATGTATTCCTCTGGATCCATTTTTGCTCCTTTCATCGTTTTTTGTCCATATACAAAATGTATATTAGGACCCAATGTATACATTGGTAAACATTGTTTGTTTCCTCTTGGCATGTTTGGGTTGTACACCAGAGTGGAAACACTTGAATCACCATGTCGCTTGATGTACGATATCAATGCTTATTAAGTTTTTCCTTCTAATATGTCTAGCAAACCGAATTTTAGAACATTGGCATATTTAGTACCGATTTTTTCTTGCCTTCCCTGAACTTATGATTTCTGAATTCAGTTATACATGGGTACTTCTTTAATGAAGGCACTAAAGATTCTTCCATGCCCCCAATGACTTGGCTCAAGTTTCCTTCCAAAAGAGTATTGTTAAAATGTGGGAGTTTATCTTTATATGTTATCTGTGACGTTGGGTTTTCGCAATACACCTTAGTGAAAATAAATCCTACTGGTTTCTTATGATCGACATGGATTTCAGTTGTCAAATGTTTGTTGTTTTCTAGCATCACACTTTTAAATTTTGTATATCTGATGTAATCTATGAAAACCTTTGGTATACTCCTATTTTAGGGGATGCTTTGTTCTTTCCAATGGAGAACAGCAAGGGATGCCTAAGGCGGCCCTTGTGCCGCTAGGGGCACCACAACGCCTCACGTATTTACTTGTACAATTAGTGATGGTTTAGCTAAAAAATGGGTACACCGCCTTTTGATGATAACTAAGATGTTGAAACACCCACATAAGCCTGTGCTTCCTTATTATCTACTTTTTGGTTCAGGTTTATAGCTTTGCGATTATTTGAATTTGGTTATTTGTGAAAGGACTTTGAGAATCTTTTTTATTCCATATGGTTTCAGTTGATGAGCTTCAGGATAGGCAGATCATTTGTCAATGAGCGAGATACTAAATAGGTATTGCAGAGTGGCAATTTTGTATACCCTCAGATAATCTCAAAATTTGGTAACACGGCTAGGTAGGCAGAGGCTCAATGTTAGGTAGGCACACTAGGATGAGTACAAAACAAAATGTATCAGTTAACTAATAGGCTCTTTGAAGAAACAAGATATATGTTAGGTAATGTTGTTAATCTATATCTTGAAGATCTACTTCTTTAGAATCTTAATGACTCACCCAGCTCATGTACCAGGAGAAAGCTACTAGAGTAGCACCAGCTGCTCATTCCAGTTATTCTGGAGGTTCGTTCTACACATCATTGCATCGGCCTCGCTCCACCGATGCGGCAACACCCAGGTGAATACCTCCTCCCTTTGATTTCTTCGCCGGGAATGCATATATGCATTTCCTAATAAGCTTTGGTGTTCTGGTTGCTTGAATAAGAATTACATTACATTACCTGATCTTGTTCTTAACTCTAATGCAATGGCGTAGATGGTAGCATATTTTGGTGGAAACCACAATTATGGATCAATTTGGCTAGAGTAAATAGCCATTTGTATGGTAGTTTCAGGCTATATAATTCTGTTTTTAGAACCTATATGTGTTACACTAACTTATATGTGTTATTACACTAACTTATATGTGTTACACTAACTTCTGGTACTACTTAGACTCACAGGCCTTTTTAAAAGGGGATTCCTACTTGCCTTCCGTATCACCTCAGCCCTTGCTGGCCGCAACCGCTATCTACATAGATCATTACAGGTAATTGCCTTATTATTTGCCATTTTTTCCATAGTCCATCTCTTCATGGCCGTGAACTAGACACGTATGCATCTATAATTTATCATGTCTTGGTTAGTGGTTTCTTCACATACTATGCGCACAAAGATACATACTGCTTTGTCCTGTTTTTTCCAAGGTCCTATTTAGATTCTTTGGAAGGGCAATGCATTTATAGTTGTGCGAGTGGTTGTATGAGGGCCTATCACTTAACCAGGAAAACATTTTTCAAATTTGTAGCCTGATTGGCTTGTTTATATCTGTTATATAACCAAACGGTGCATTAGGTTGCAAAGGTTTGAACGAATTGTGCAACTTGAGGTGTTCAGTAAATATCTGCTATGCTAAGTTGTGTCGATCTTAAATATCGTGCTTGATGCATCCAATTGATGTTAAGCATTCCTGCAGCCACTTGCATAAGAAAAGAACAAAATTGGTCCAGAATAAAGGATGGCATACTTTAAATTTTCTTGCATATATAATTGCCCCCAGATGAAGCTGTGGGTATCCCTGAGTCATTGTTGAATGCTTGAGAGAAGATTGCTAAGCCAATTCAACCTAATTTAGATTGCTGGCATACCTTTTAACATTCACTGATTTTTTTGGCTCTTTCCTGTTCTTATTTTGTCCTGCGAGGAAGACACAGTAACTCTATTTTCCAAGATGGTCTGCCCCCAGATGAAGATGGTCTGCCTGCATCCAGCTTCCTTCCCACGAAATATATGAGCTAGGTACATTTTAGGTTTCACAACCATGTGCCCTTTTCCAAGATTCCTTTCCTTTTAGCACTTCCTACTTTTATGTAGATTTGTAGAACTGCAGCCCATGTACAAGCCATGGTATGGAAGTGTGAGAATAGACACGAGTGCTGTATGTAGTTCTTTGCTGCCATGTCTAACTTGGAAAGCAAAATCCAGGTGCGGATTGATTAAATATTAGTTCTCATTATGCAATTCCTTACTCCCCAGAGTGATTGAATAAGAACATCAGTTTTATTTTCTAGCATGTTATTTGGTAGCTCCTCCGACCTTTGGGGGATTATAGCTGGAATTCAGCTTGCTTTGGTAGTGCCAAGCCACTCACTTAGTAATTTACATGAAAGCACTTATTTTTCTAACTTCTTGCGTATCGTTGTTCTTAGCCTGCATGTACCGTATCGTTGTTCTTAGCCTGCATGTACCTCGACGGCTCTCGCAACACCACCTTCAGTCAACAAACCAACTACTCTAAGGTTCGCCTAACAAATTATGTTATGAGTTACCACTATGCCTTCAAAACAATACAACTATTCTAAGGTTCTGCTAACAACTATTATGTTTTTGTTCAAGAACGAGGAATGCCCTGATTGAATGCAAAGTTCGCAAGCCTTTGTTCCAGGATGATGAGGACGATGAAGATAAAAGGAAGGCATCTGAGCTCGCAGATGTACGAGTTAATGCCTCCACATTCAGGTGATGAATGGCACCGCATCTTTAAATTGATCACTCATCCAGATGAAAAAACTAGCTAAGTTCATATACCTAACTGGATACATTGTGTTGCAGGATTATATTTTGTTCTGCCTGTCAATATAGTCCACCAGTGATATATCCCTGGTGATACTGGTCGGTTCTCTTTTCGATGCTCATGCTGCTTGAAGCGGGCGATATCTGCCTGTTTGTACTCAAGCCAATGAGCCACATCCGATCGTCCAACCCTAACTATGAAAAGTTGTAACCTGACTTCCCTAAACCATGTTCTGTGATAGACTAAGACAATATTTCGTACTGCAAGAACCGATGCCTAATGCATTAAATCTCATGCTTTTCTATTTATCCTTAGAGTAAGCCGTAGTAAAATGTCTGGGCGACTATGTTTTGTGTAATAGACAAATATGGAATCCTTTTTATTCTCATAGCCTATGATAACAATGTGGTCTTGCTTTCAGCTGTTGCGTAGTGCAAGTGCAGTGTTCAAATTTCCACTGTTAATTCATACATGGAAATAAATTTAGATCCAAAATTTTCAAAATCAAATGATGTTGAAATAGTGTGGTAGTTGCATCCGGTGGTTGCGCAGTCGCGCAACGGGTCATCTAGTTCTAGTCAAAGACTGCCATTGGCATGGCTCGATCAAACCCTGCAACTAAACAATGAAAGAAATGAAGATGCCTCCCTTCCTCTTGGCAAACGAGAAGGGATCAAAGAAAGCTCCAAAGTAAGTACGGAGTAGGTAAATTAGTCGATTCACGCACGCCCATCACATCCCTATCACGCCTAATCAAAGAGTCCCTGACGGCCTAAACACTACCAAGTTAAACATATGCTAACGACTATATCGATCCATGGCTGCCTCTTTGATCCCATCAGCGATAACATCAGCAAATCATTGACCGTCGTCGATATAAGCGGCGCCTGAGATTAATAATTACACACATGCCAATAATTAATTAGGCTGGCGCGATTGATCCCGAGGTTGATTGATGCCTTCTGTTTTATTACTCCCTACGTTCCAATTTAATTGACTGGCTATCCACCACATGTGGATGTATCTATACATGTAACATGTCTACATACATTCATATTTGGTGGATAGCAAGTCAATTAAATTGGAACGGAGGGAGTACATGTTAGGCCGCGCGCGTGGGCGTCCTTTTCTCGGCTAATTTATCCCTGGATGGATCATATCGACCTCTTGGTCCATAGCGATACCATCAGCGATAACATCATTGATCGTCGTCGATATAAGCAGCGCCTGAGATTAAGTAATGGTATGATGCCAAGAATTAATTAGGCTACCGTGATCGATCCCGAGGTTGATTGATGCCTTCTGTTTTATTACCTGTCCGCCCCGCGCGCGTGCGTGTACTGTTTCCCGGCTAATTTAGACTAGCCACAATGGGGGTATCATAGGTGGTATCATGCATGCCATGTTGGCAAAAAGCTGACGTGTCAGTGCAATTAATGATGAGAGAGATGATAGTAGTATCATAGGTAGATACCGTAACATAACGGATTCCAATGCAATATGAGTCTACAACCTAATAAATATATTATTGTATGATACCACAAATATGTTACTACCTATTGTGGAGGTAGTAACATAGACTAGTATCATATGCATGATACTAGTATATGATACTCCCCATTGTGACTAGTCTTATCCCTGGATGAATGGATACATAGACCTCACGGTCCATGGCATGTGAAACGGTCACATGCGCTCCGTACGGCGGCGGCGCGCCGGATATCGCCAGCAGACCGCCGCGCAACCGCTTTCGGCGGCATCGATCATGCATGGGATGGGGGTTCCCGGAAATTGCCGCCACCGCGCGCGTGCGTTTAATTTACCTGCCGCTAACAAGGACAGTTCCATTGTAAAACAAGTGAACTCTGAATGATTAAGCGGCCAGCGGAAGGCCATATAATTGGCGCAGCACCGGCGTGCATTTGAGCAATTCCGAACGAGGCTTTGGTAATTAGTAGCCTGTTCTTCGAGCCTCGTTACTTGATCCATGCAATTAACGAGATTGTTAGCGTCGTTGTTATACATTGATCGATCGCGGGCAATTTATTATGATCTACTCCGTAGGAGATAACATAAAGTATCATCGAGTGTGACTGTGTGAGTACTTC
Organism: Poa pratensis; assembly: GCA_947311845.1. Taxonomy (NCBI): domain Eukaryota; kingdom Viridiplantae; phylum Streptophyta; class Magnoliopsida; order Poales; family Poaceae; genus Poa; species Poa pratensis. Next base: position 127,346,489 of record CAMZMU010000063.1, on the reverse strand, counting down.
GTCATCTCCTTTTGTTGCCTGTCGGAAAAAGCCCGAGCCTTTCGTCACGAACCGCTAGATCCGGAGGAGATTTCAGACTTGTTCCCGCTGCGTGTGCACGTACGTACGTAGGTCACCTAAACAATTTGACTCGTTGCACACATCAAGATCAGCAAAGTCAGGATATAGCTGGCTGCTTTATCTTAAGTACTCCCAAGTCACCACTTTGACAAAAGAGAAAATGCAGAAGAAATCAAACAGAAAGAGCCTCAAGTATGGACGATAGAGAGAGAAATTTCTGAAGATGGGGAAGAGGACAAACGGAAACAAACACCGGGAGCCAGAACTTACACACTACGGGAACAGGCTTCTAAGCCGACGGCATAGCCCAGAATGTCGTCGGCATAGGCTATGCCGACGGCAGCCGTCGGCATAGGCGCCCGTAGGGCTAGTCCAGAAAGCCGTCGGCTTAGCTAAAGCCGTCGGCATAGTACCCGTCGGCATTTTTTTTCAACAATTTTTTATTTTTTGAAAAAAAAATTAACTTTATTTATTTATTTTTACTTTTTAACTTTTTTTAATTCTATTTCGAAATTTTCCACTTGGCCACATACTTAATCTCTAATTACACACTTAGTCATAGGTCAAAGTATTTACCCTGGTCAAACTTCCCATTCGGTCACCCATACTGAAACTGCTCCAGCCCAAGCACGCTTAACTTTTGAATTCCTTTCAAATTAGCTTCCAAATGAGAAGTTCGAATTTACTGTTATGATATTAGTATCATATCAATTATATTAACCCCTCAGTTACGATGTTACACTTTTTTATTGTTTAAATTTTAAAACTTTGTTTGAATAAGTAACAATGATTATGTAATAGTATATTTTGAATAAATAACAATAAAATGAATTTTACTTTATATTTTCCTTTTTTACATTTAATGTGGAATAATTCATATCTTTAAATCCGTAAATCGAAATTTGACAAATAAAATGTCTAAGTCGTTTAGAAAAATGAGAGGAATTCAAATATGTCATCCATATCAAGATCCACCCACCTCTTGCAAAGGTTCCCTCCGTGTCGCCCGAAGTGGGAGTTTTCAGCTATAAGTTCAACAATTACTAGAGAGAAAGTAAAGCCGGTGAAGCCGGTCACACACCGGAGTAGGATCTTGGACATGTAAAACACACCCAACACACTTGTATACATATGGTATGGAACCACCTAGCTTTTGGTGGGTTTTAGACGCTCCAAAGCCCCGCTTCGGCAAAACCCTAGACCCGCTGAAAAAAGTCAAAGTTCACGTGTACCCCTTTGAACGGAGTCGAAAGGGGGTAAGTCAGTGGACTTTTTTACTTGGTTGTGTTAGGTTAGGACATAGGAACATCCAAAACCAAGTTCCACCCAACTTTTACAAAGATGCCCTCCGTTTCGCCCAAAGTGGGAGTTTTCAGCTATAAGTCCACCAACTTAATAGAGAGAAAGTGAGGCCGGTGACGCCGGTCACACACCGGAATAGGATCTTGGACATGTACAACACCCAAACACACTTGTATACATATGGTATGGAACCACCTAGTTTTTGGTGGGTTTCAGACGCTCCGAATCCCCGCGCCGCCAATGGGCGATATCTAGAAATTGGCCGGTCAGCCTGATGCTGTAGACTCTTTGACGAATCCATGGGCTTTAGTTTTTTTTTTTGAGAAACATCCATGGGCTTTAAGTGGTTCATATGCTTCAGTCACGCTCACGGGCTAGCCTACTCCGCAGTTTGTGCCGTTTCATATTGCTTCGGCCAGCTTGAGCGGTCCAACGCTGATCTACGCGAGCCACTACTCGCTTTCGGCCCATGAGAACTAAGCGACTAGTGCACGACTTCGGCGAAATTGCATGCTTAAAAAAGAAGTTTAAGTTATCTGCCTTATTCTATACCACAGAAAAATACAGAAGGAGAAGAGTTTTAGAGAAGGATCGTGTGCTGACTCACTCGACGACGAGTTGGATTCGTCTCATGCATTTCCACCTCGTCGTCTTCTTCCACGAATCATGCACGCGGGGCGGCAACCCAGCCCCAAAAATCCTCCTGGGCAGCTCGTTGGACTCAAGGCAGCGAGCGAAGGAGATCTAGCAGTCAAATGCATGCTCAAAACACGGATCGATTCCTCTGTCCGCTACGACACACGATCCCAAACCGTCCAGACCGCGCGCACGCACGCACGGCACGGTCAAACGCGGAATCCACGGGTCCGTATTGCGGCTTCACCGCTTTCCAGGCCGCACGGGTGCGTACGATCGATTATGCTTTGATTCTACACCAAATCCTAGGCACGCCCAGATCGAATCGTCTCTCTGCACAAATTATATACTCCCTCTATCCAATAATAACTGTCTTAGATTTGTCAAAAAATGGATGTATGTAGACATGAAACATGTATAGGTACATTCACTTTTGTACAAATTTGAGACACTTATTTTGGGACGGAGGGAGTATTCGTTTGATGAATAAGTGGGTGATTCATATGTTTTCATATTGCCATCCTGAACGGGAACCCACCGACGATCATAGGCCGTCACCGGCTAATAGCCAAGCTCCGGATATGTATATCAACTGTAAGTCGCGTATAAAATATGCTACTCCCTCTGACCCCTATTAGTGGGCATAGATTTGTCTAAATTCATATGTATCTAGTTAAGTATTTAGACTAGATATATGTGTATCTAGACAAAGTTGTGCCCACTAATATGGATCGGAGGTAGTACTAATATATTTTCCTCATAAAAAAGAAATATGAGTACTGATTAGTATAGTGTACCGCGTTGTACGTATGTGCCAAAGTCAAGCAGAAGACCCCAGCGTCCGAGTAAAAAATGCAGTGGAAATTCTGATCCATCAAATCAGATCTAGCTACCTACGTGACGTCCGTGTACAGGTGGCCAACTTATGTCTGAATGGCATACCTGTTCAAGATTAGCGCGTAGCTGTAGATTAGTTTGCAATCTAGGCTGCTGTGTGCATATCTGCAAGTTGATCGCACTAAATAACACGACATTTTATCAAGAAGTTGTATTAGCAAGACATTTGTGTCCCGCGTAAATTGCACCACTTGCAATAAATCGTACATCGTGAGAACGACGCACTGGCCGCCTGAAAGAAAATTTAATACCTTCAGTGCCACGTACGCACGTTAGAAGTGGATGAGGTATTGTTGTGTACATAAGGAGGGCTCGATCTCAGCTGTAGAGCCAACCTTCTGACTAACTAATGGGACACCTAGACATCATTTGACAGGGAAAATGGTAGAAGCGAAATGCAGAATGGCAGACAGCTAGCACCGTAGCACTAGATCCTTGCCACATAAGCACAGAAGAACCTTTATATGGAAAAGTATACTTGTATATATACAGTTGTATCAGAAATCTGCAACATTGCAAAAATTAAATGCATTGTTGTTTGCAGCATAGTACTCCTTGGAAGCAGATTGTGGTGGAAAGCTTGCCCACATGTTCCTGTAGACCTGTACATCTCCAAGCATATACTCTCTCCGTTTTTTAATACTAGGAAATGTGCCCGTGCGTTGCTACGGATTAATTTTTATTCAATATTGTTTAGGTAATGGTGAACTTCAGTACTGAAAAAAAAACTTGACAAGATGAAGTGTTCTTGATAGGGCCACAACTACTATCAATCAAAAATTATGGTAGATTTCTTATCGAGTTCGTGCTATCGTAAAAATGATAGTTCTCTCTTAAAGTCTCACCGTTAAGAGCACATGATGTTCCTTCCCTTCACCGTGTAACTGACTTCGGGAAGATATATAATGGTGTATCTGTTTGCTCTTGCCGGAGGTCCTCTATCAGCTCCTAGTGCTTCTTAGTGGCCTTGAGCCCTTGAAGATGTACACAGGGAAGTTTCTCCTCTCGTAGTAGTCTTTTACAATGTGAACTTCGTGTTTATGGCTTCGACCAGTTCGTCCATCTCACCGCAGGCACCGGCGCCTGCCTGCACCGTCAACTTGTCGAAGTTAGACTGCTTCATCCAAGTCTCGAAGATGAGCTCTGCTGGCTGATGTATCATTCTCTTTGTTAGTTGCTGCCTTTAAGTGCATAGAAGAGAGTGCATTTCTTCTAATCATGTATTGTCTTGGATGAAGGATGGAAATACCATGCCCTTGTTCCTTTCTTCCTGCAAATCACATTCTAATTTGTTTCTAGTGCTGTTACATGGAAAGCACAATACCTGGACCAAAGAACAAACGCAGTTGTCCATCTCTGCCTTTACTGAATAGCACCAATTCCTTGTCCAAATCATCTCACTGCAATAGTATAGCAGTCATGTTAGGTGACGCTAGTGTGTTAGACTATTAGGCATTGAACATATAAACATATTGGCAGATTGCTTTTCGGTTTGGTCAGTGATTTGCATCGAGACAGTTGTTCCGGGCTTCCGGCCGTGACAAACGATTTCCGATCACGCTCAGCAATTAACCAAAGAAAATCACAGCTCGAGAGAAATAAACGAAGAACAGGACGTACGCAAACAACATAAGCTGAGGCAAAACGTCGTGGTTAAATTCAATCTGTAGATAGAGAAAGTGGATCATTTATTGCACAGCACAAGGTGCCGCCAGCAAATACTCTTGTCAACAGAGCATCAGGGGCGACGAGCCAACAGCGCACACGGAAGTCATGACGCTCGTGGCGATGGGGGACGGGCGGGGCGTGCAGCTACTGCGCATGGTCGGGATCGAATTTCGTCGGGGCGGCGCTGGGTGCTCGGGTCGGGGAAGATGCTTTCGCTTCTCCAAAACGAATCGTTTTTTTCAGTTATGCGTGGTATGGTGGGTAATTTTTACCAACTTCGGGGGCAGTTAAAAAAACGAACCGTTTTTTAACTTATGGGTGGCAGTGGTGGGTAAATATGTGATTTGGTGGGAGGGTAAAATCGGTAAAAAAAATGACGTACTACAAGAAACCTTAATGCTTTTATTATTAGGTATAGATAAGATGTTTTAGCATTTGTTCACATGCACATGTACACACATGTATGTGGACATGTATTAGTGTGCATGTTCACTCACTTGAGTATGTATCTAAACAACATGTGCAACACCTAAAACATCTTATATTAAAAAACGGAAGGAGTATACAAGTACCTTCTGTCTTTTTCCTATATATTCTTGCTATTTCCATCAAGTCGTCGTCGTCTCTTGGCGCTTTGAATATTGCCTGCCCAATGATGGATATGATGCGATGATCTAGACATCCTCGTAGACTTACTGTGCACTGTACTGCGCCCATATGCCATGCCGCATATTGAATTTCTAGCCAGGACCAAGTTTTATTTGGATATACGTATTTGCTCTGTGCCTATGCTAGCTGGTACTACGTATATCTACTGTGTACGTGGCGCCCAAGTTCCGGTTATCCTGGTGTACACACAAATCCAAGCCGATCCATCGCGTACAGCTCGGCGCCACGAAGTGGCATTACTGTAGTCATTGCTTAGTGATTAAAATTTCTTTCTGGCGCTAGATCTACTTATCTAACTAGATGATGTATACGCACGGTGCGTCATCTCGCGCGGGTTGGCGTCCGGTGTTGGCAACGGGCGATCGACCGAGTTGTTGGTGAAGCACCAACAATTTGGATGTATCGAGATTAAAAATATACTCCCTACTATATATAGTGCCCATGACGACGACATGGTTAATTAATTAGTGGCTTAGGATGATTAGCTACCGTCGCCAGGCCGCGTGGCGCGGGCATGTGGCTAGGGTGAGAAGGCTTGTGCGTGTTGCAGAATTCCAAGCATGCTGGTGTTGAAAGGTGCTAGCTGCACCCGGCCACAACTGCGCGCCACGCGCGGCGGCAAGCACGCACGTCCGACAAAGGCTCGCCCTCTCGTTCATCGTTGGATTATTTTCGAGCAACTTTTCATATTAACATGTGGTTTTACTAATTCTCAATCGAATGACGATTATGGTAGAACTCAATCAACTTTGGGACAGTTGAATTTGCATCGCGCGGGAGTTGCACGTGAGTTGTAATCGAAACAAAGTCAATTTTACACGGGTTGCAACTGAGACATAAAGTTTGTATGTGTACAGATTAGTAAAAAAGGGTACACATGTATTTCTATACGAGTTTTGATCGTAACATACGAGTCATATGCAACACTTGATGTATTCATTCTGGAGGGACGAGAGCATACATGGAAAATTCCAATGTAAAAATGGAGAGTAAATATAAATTGATATTATGGGCTTGCTCATCCTTACCATGCGAACAAAATTCATATAGAAAAACAGGTTTTGCTTACAAAGCTGGCTCAAAGTAGTCGATTGTCAGCGTATTTCCCCACTTAATCCTTCTCTGATGGCTTTACAATACCCGCTTTTGTTCCCACATGGTTCTATGGGCTACCATCTTGGGATCAAATATCGGTCTGTTGACGGTGCTCCTGCTCATGGAAGGCAGGATGTGTCGATGCTTGAGTACTATTGCTATAGATTTCATTACCGAAGAGGAGAACCTAATCCTTATACTTGCTGTGGTCGATTGTCCGACCAAATAATGGTGGATTCTTATTCTTGTGTTGAATCCTGTAGGCTTAGTTATCATTTTTGGAACCAAGATACTTTGCGTTCTGAAACATATCAAGGTTTATCGGATGCTCTCGGGGAAGGCACTCCAACCGGAAAAAAATGTTGGGGTTGAGTACATTCTACATTCTAGCTACACTGGAGGTCCCCGGTATATAATCCAGAACTACCAAGATGGAATGGCAATTTGCCGTGTTTATGGTGCCCCTGATCTGTTTGTCACATTTACATGCAACCCCAAGTGGGATGAGATATCTGAAGCGGTTTTGCTTGAACCTGGACAGGCTCACAGTGATAGGCCAGATATGGTGACCCGTGTATTCAAGATGAAGATCAACGAGTTCAGGAAAAGAGTTAGAAAAGGAAAGACGTTTGGTCCTGTAAATGCATGTATGTGCCTATTGAGTTCTTTGACTCTTCTAAAATTAATGTTGTAGCTACTGTTTTGCTTGGATTTTATATTATTTTAGGCAGCTTTCGTGTTTTCACGCCCTGCTAGATTGCTACTTTCCCTTATGTTCTACCTCTGCAACATTGTTTTCCTGATTACTCCATGTGTATGCACATATGTACGTTCTTTGCTTTCCCTTTTATTTTTTCACTACCTGCTAGCTTAGTTGTATAGGTTTTTGTCGCTTCATTAGATAGTGTAACGCCCCACTTTTGGGAAGCCAGAATAACCCCAGTTGTTAGATAGCCAAAAGTCAGGGGCAACAAAAACTTTTTTAAAAAAAATGCTTCACTAATGCTTGTGATTCACTTCCCATTGCTTTGTTTGACTTTGGGCACTTTGTTGGTTGTGTTTGTTAACACCTATTAGTAACCTTGTGAGCACAACCTACTTAAACCCTACCTCTTGGTGATAATGTCATGATCTTGCTTGATCACCAACTCACAAAAACACTTGGGAAATTGGTTTGTAAACACAATTGTTTGAGTGAAACTTATTGGCTTGTTGTGACTTGCTAGAGGTGTGATCATTTTCTATGTTTATCTTGGAATGTATATACTTGTTGTTTGTGGTTGTGAGTGGACCTAAATAATTTGAAACCTACAAATAATAGGACTATATAAAAAGGATCAGATTCAAATCCTATCTTAAGACATCTTCCTAGCTATTAAAATCTTTCAACTTTGGAGGCTATGCAAATCTTTGACCCTATCTTCTTCCACTTGAAACATCCTGGCAACATTTCTATAATCACTCTTTATTCTTTATGAGATCAACCAAATCTTCTTCTCCCATCCTCATGGCTTGTGTTTCACATCTACTATGGCCAATGTTCTTTCCTTGGCCGATAAACCCCTTTTCTCTCCAAATTATGGTCTCTACTAAAAAGCCTCTTGTTTTCCTTGCTTTTACAAAAGAATCTCAAATACTTTTCAATGGAGTTATTTATTAAAAATCACTTATATGATCCATATTATATCCCCTCTCATCTCAATTCAAAAATATTTGTTTTGGAAGCTTTTTCTTATTTATAATAATTTACTTACCAAAAGACCATAAATGGATTTTTAAATATTTTGTGAATAAAAGTATTTCCAAACTTTTTAGCGAAATTACCCAACATTCCTATGGTCATATGTGACCCTTTTATTCAAAAATATGTGCGTGTGTTATTTTAAATCTTGAAGAAAACTTTGCAAAACCTTCTCTGAAACTATCTTTATTTCTGTTAAAAGATAGCAACTTTGGAGCCTCACCATTCTTTTACTTTCTGTCAATTTAGAAATGCACCTACAGTAATCTCCTATACTATATCTTGTCTATCAACCTAAGTTGTTGTTTGAGCCTGTCGTGCCTTAAACATCCTTATTTTATGATGGTTTTGTTATCACCAAAATAACAATTTTCTGGACTTAAAATTTTCACCAAGTCCTCACTCTGAACTTTCTGAATCTGTTATTTTATTCTCCTTTTGTCCTCTTGCAAAACCATCCAAACTTCCTTCTTCATAAGTTTATTTGTGACCTCTGTGATCTACATAGATAGTACTCCACCATTGCACATTTCTCCTTAATCCTTTTTGTAATAGGACCTCTTGTCCTTGATGGTTTAGATGCCACCATAACAACAAGTGCTGGAAGCTGTTAAAACGTTCAGTTATAACCAGCATGAACCAGTGCTCAAATCATTTTATTTAAATGATATAAAATATGTTTCTCAAACTATGGAGTATGTACTACGAGTCCCTGTCTTTATCTAAAAATTTAGAGCACATTAGGACCATCAATTCTTTTGCAACTTTGGCCACAAAATGTCAGTTTTCTGGGACTTGGAATTTTTTTTCACCAAGTCTAAAACTGAAGTTTCTGAATCTGTTATTTTTTTCTGTTTTTGCCTCCCTACAAAACTATCCAAAACTTCTTGATCATTCGTTCATTGTTGAAACTTGTGATCACCATGGCTAGTACTTCACCACACCACCGTTTTAGACCTTGATTGGGCAGTTAACCATCTTGTTCTTGTCTTGTTTTGAAGCCACCAAAATAATCAGAATACCAATCACTCCCTAGATCCCCCTCTGCCCAAATCTCGAACCTAATCATGCACCACCCCCTCCCACCAGTGCTTGGACGAGTATAGGAGACCCACCCCTCTCCGTGGGTCCACTCATCAGCTTCTATGGCTAGCCCTAGCTCTCTCTCCCTTCTATTTCTCTTGAAAACCGAAGAGGAGCAAAGAGGGGGCAACATCCTCGTTTTCCCTGCCCCTGCCGACCATGGCCACTACTGGACACTCTCCACCGTCCCTCTTGCCCAACCCCAGCGTCCCTCTCCCTCTCTCTTTCTCCTAAGGACCGAAAATGCCCTCCATGGCCACCCCCTTGGATAAATGCAACCACTCCACCCCAGCCGGTCAATCCACCCTCATTGTGCTCCACACACATCCCTCTCTCACTCCCGGAGCTAGCTCTCAAGCTCATCCCCTCTGCTGCCAAGGAGAGCGAGTTTTTATCTCGGTAACCGGCGGAGAAGAACGTCTCTAGCCGGCGCCTCGGGCATCCTTTCTTCGCCATTCTTGACTCCTTGAGCTCGCCTTGGATAGACCTACCTCACCCGCCCCTCCTTTTCATCCCAGGTTCCCTGCTGCCGCCGCTGCCATGGACGACCGGAGAAGCCAACCTCGGCCGCACCATCGCGTCAGAGCACGTCGGCAAGCTCCGGGACCATCTCCGAGTTTCCCTTGACCTCCGCATCATCCCAGCATCCTCCCCTTCGACCTACACGAGCCCTAGGTGAGCTATACGAGCTAGAGCACCATTGCTGTAATTTTTGCAGCTTCTGTTCGTGTCCTGAGGAAGAAGACAGTCAGCAGCCGTGCGGGCCGAATCTGCTAGATGGGCTCGGGTCTGGACAGATCTGGCCCGTGTAATCTTTTTTTTCAGTCGAATGTTTTCCGTTTAATTAAATCCTGTTAAATCTGCTCTAGATTTTAATTCACCATTTAATCCCTGTGTGTCCAAATTGAGTGATTCCAATTTTGAAGAGTTCTTGTGTGTTTTCTTAAACATGCAGAGCAAGTGTTCCATAAAAATCTTTTGTAGTTTGTGCTGTGTGTTAAATCTTGTAAAAAGTGCGTTTTGTAGTATTTTTAAGATATCTCGAGCTAGGAGTATTCAAAATTAGTGAATCCAATTGTTTTGGAAAGCCTGTGAGTGTAGCTTTCTGTTGAAATTAACGTCATATGTTTGTGATGCTTAGTTTTAAAATTGCATGTGTTTGAAGTTTGGACCAGTAGGGTTTTCTAGCATTTATCTGATTTTCTGTGAATAAGATTTTAGGGCAAATCCAATTGTTTTAGTTTCCAGTAATAGTATAGAATCCAAATCCAGCTTTTCATGACTGTTTGATTAACATAACTCCCTAGGTGAAAGAAATAGTAAAAGTGTTGTTTTCTGCCTTTAACCTAGAGAAATTATTTAAGTGCCTTTATTAGGAAAATATTGTTGTGTTAAGTGCCGCATGCTTAGGTATTGTCACATACTTGTTAATGTTGTCTAGCATGTTATTTATGTTACTACTGTAGTGGTATGTGTTGCGCTTGATTTGAGTTAAGCTTGTGTTGTTAAGTGATGATTAGAAACTTTAACAATTGTTTAGTAATGCTTGTGTTGTTTGATAACTTATATGAGCTAAATAACCCCTTTCAACCAATAATATTAGCTAATGGTTGTTTAAATTTATTAGTAATGTTTAGTCTTGTAAGTGAGTAGCAATTCCTAAAAATTTGCCTAACCACTACTTTAACCCTTTTTATAGAAAAATAAATGGTATGTGGTTGCCAAGCTTGTTTGAGAAATATTAGTCTTGCACCATGCTTGTTGCTTGTTAGTTGCTTCCTGTCAAACACTATCTTAGTAAAGGGGTTTTGAGCTAAAAGAGATTACTTGATGACTTAACTTTTGTTTGAAGTATTTCCTGTTTTAGGAAAGGTGCTTGGTGTTTACCTTTAGCTAAAGTAGTTTTGAGCTCTATGTTTATATCATGTTTGTGGTGTCATACTTCCGTTAGTATGATGCCCATAAGTCTATGGCTTGATAAAATAGCTTGTTAGGTGAAACTGCTTTGTTAGCAGAGAATGAAATTTGTGTTAAGTGTTCTCCAATTAAGTTCAATTAGTGTCTTTGGTTGTTTAGAAAATGTGCTTAGTTGGTTGCTTGATTGATTTATTTTATACTTGTGGTTGTTACTGGTTGTGCATCATTTGTGGTTTTGTTTGGTGTATTGAGTGTTGTTTATTTCCCTGTTTGCGACGCTAGATATCGACGCTATCGGAGTGGCATCTCGAGAGGATTTATTGAAGAAAGATTTATTTGAGAAGTATGGGAATTCTTTTATATTGATCAACAAGGAGAAGTACAGGGACATATTACCAAGCCAGGCAAGCCACCTCACCACTCTACTGAAATCCTATTATTTTTACAAAGCATGTCTTGTTTTTCAAAATGAAATAATGCATGTTTTATCTTTTCTGTGGCATTTTGCCACTCAAAAATTATTTTACAAAATTATTGTTTGGCCAAAGATCTATCCACTAGTATATAATAGGTTTTATAAAAATAAGTCTTTACTTGAGAAACCTTCTACCGAAGGCGCTATCAAGAAAATTATATTTTCTAGTAGCATATCCTTATACTCTTACCTCAAAACTATAGGATGGGAACCTGAATTTGATGAAATGTTTTTAAAGGAAAACCCGAGTCGCTGGAGCGATCAGCGAGAAAGTGTTTTATAAAACCCATGTTGCTGGGAGCAAAATGGAGATGTTTGTGAAAACCCAAAGTGCTGGGAGCATTCGGTGAGGTTACGAAAACCCGAGCTGCTGGGAGCAGTCGGAGGTGGAGATGTTTTTGAAAAACAAAGTACTGCCCTAGCGGCTCGCCCGAACAATTAACCCGTACAACCACATTACCTCAAAATGGGCACGGGGCTTAGCGGAAGCTTGTTGGTGTTAGTATTCGAATACTCCTCAATTGGCTAGAAGGGGTTAGAGTCCCCGGAACCGAATGCTGGATATGGGCATACAAAGAGTGGACTTCGTGTGCCACCGGGAAGCAACGGTGGGTCTCCTGTCATGGCGGTGTGAGACTAGGGGAAACCGGATCGATACGGCTAGCTCACTCGGTGCCGGGGAGAACAAACCCACTCGAAGAGGATATTCTTATACTAGCACTGACATAGTGGAAGTTAGGATCGGCCGTCTGATGTGTGCATGCTGTCTCCGTACAGTCCGTGGTTGATCCACGGCAGACCATCCGAATCTTGTGGTGAAAGTGTACCACCTCTGCAGAGTGTAAATCTATTCGAATAGCCGAGTCCTCGGTCATGGACGGTTGGAAAGGCCCCCGATCTTGGCGTATGGGCATTTTTATGTTTTGAAAAGGAACTGTTTTCGGAAAAGAAAAAGGAGGCATCAAGGAGGTACCTGGGAGGTACGGATTTTGGGAGAAGATGGTTGGTCTCGGGGAGTCAACCAGTCGGAACCCGGAAAAGAAAAAGGAGGCATCAAGGATGGTACCTGGGAGGTACGGATTTTGGGAGAAGATGGTTGGTCTCGGGGAGTCAACCAGTCGGAACCCGGAAAGGAAAAAGGGGCATCCCTATCCTAGTGTTTTGAAAAAGTTTTACAAAAGTGTTTTCAAACGTGGAAATGTTTTCTGTCATTTCTAAAAGAAGGAGAATTATATCTCCAAATGCCTTTTTCAACAAAGATATAGAGATGTGTATTCTCTATGTCCAAAAGCATCGTTTGCGAAAATTAAGCCCTATAGTCATATATAGCAACTATCCCAGTTTTCGGAAACGCTTCTATTGCATTACCATGAAAACTTAAGCCTGGTGGTGGTCTTGCGAGTACGTAATTGTACTCATGGCTGTGTCCCTGGATATTCCAATGTCCAGGTTTTCCACGAGAAGACCTACGCCGAAGATGAGGAGTACGCTGACGACTACGCCAACTGAGCGTCACCGGTCAACTGCTCTGTGGAAATGCGTCCGATTGTGACGAGGGCCGACGCTAGCGGAAAGCTTCCGCTATATCGTAGTTAATTCCGTCCTGCGTGACGATGGTTGTAGGCTTGGTCGTGTGACCACCTTTTATGTAAATTTTGTACTAATCGAGTTGGATGATGTAACTCTGTATACCATGTTGGTTATGTGATCACGATGCACTGATCATTGGGATCGTGATCTGTTTACATAACGTGGGCACCCCGGACCGGTAAATCTGAGGGGTCCTTACAGATAGGTTTACTTTAATTTATTCCGGCTTTTCCTAGTACTCCGTACATAATTAGTTCCTATTATTACTTACTACCACTACTCATAATCTATGTCCATTATGGTCCTTGCAGATTTGTATGTGGTTGAGTTTCAAAAGAGAGGTCTTCCGCACATACACTCGCTTGTGTGGCTCAAGGCTAATATAGACGATCCTATGCCGTCTACTGTGGACTCCTACATTTCTGCCGAGATACCTGATTACCGAGAAGATGCGCTTAGTTATGCATTAGTAGAGGAGTTCATGGTGCACGGTCCCTGTGGTGCATACAATCCACAATCGCCCTGTATGAAAGACGGCGTGTGTTCTAAGCATTATCCGAAGGAGTTTAATGAAGAAACGACGATTGATGGATTAGGTTTTCCAGTATATCGCCGTTCTGACAATGGCCGCTACGTTGTGAAGAATGGCCATCGTTTGAACAACCGATGGATAGTACCATATAACATGGCGTTGCTTAAGAGATTTCAAGCTCATATTAATGCCGAATGGTGTAATAAAACAAATTTGCTTAAGTATTTATTCAAATATCTTGCAAAGGGGCCTGATATGGCCCGTGCCCGCTTCAATTCTATGTATGAATCTACTGATCCTCAATCTGGAGGAAGAAACGAAATAAGTGATTATATCAAGTGCAGGTATCTTTATTTCTGCTTTTCTTACTGCCACTATTCTGTAAAACTGTTTACTGTCTACTGGTGGATGGATGATGAATATTGTTCCTACGATGAACATTGGTTTGCATTTCAAACTCAACAATCCTTGCTTTGCAGGTATTTATCCACATGCGAGTCATGTTGGCGGATGTTTTCATACGATATTCATGTTAGAGAGCCTTTTGTTGAAAGATTGACCGTACATTTGCCTAATATAAACCGAGTTATCTATGCAGAAGATGACAATCTTGCTGACATTGTTGGTAATCCTAATAGATACAAGACCATGTTAACATAATGGTTTGATGCTAACCAACGACATCCAGATGCACGGTCTTTGAAATATGCAGAATTTCCATCTAAATGGATTTGGAACAACCAGGCTAAGAAATGGAAGAGGAGAGTCCAAAAAGGCAGATTTGGTGTACCTATTGGGAGAATTTACAACTGTCATCCAACGACAAACGAGTTGTTTTTCCTACGAATGTTACTGACTAAGGTACCTGGAGCTACATCTTTTGCAGATCTGAAGACATAATCGTGTCTTATTTGCCTCTTTCAGAGAAGCTTGCCAGGCACGTGGATTAGTCGGTGATGACAACGAGTGGTATCTTCTTTTTGACGAAGCCATCTTATGGGCTTCTTCTTTTCAGCTTCGCCATCTATTCATGACTATTTTGCTATTTTGCGGTGTTACTAATGCTCAGAACCTCCTTGATAAATACTCAAGTTGCATGACTGATGACATAGTTGCAAGGATTAGACGCTCCATGCATGATACTACCTTAGTTATTCCTCCCCAATATTTACAGACTGAGTTGTTACAAGATCTTTCTATTATGTTTAGCAGAAATGGGTACTCTCTAGAATCTTTTAATATATGCACAGAGTTCCTACATGGCGCAAGAATTGTTGGTAACAGGTTAGTATTAGAAGAGATGCAACATGATACAAGTAGTCTCAGATGCACAACTTCTTCACTTTATGAAAAGTTAAACACGGACCAGCTAAACATCTACGATCAGGTTATGACGGCTGCTACAGGATCTGATGGCAAAGTATTCTTCATATCTGGACATGGTGGGACTGGCAAGACTTTTTTGTGGAATGCTATCATCACGTCGCTGCGAGCATACGACCATATTGTCTTAGCAGTTGCTTCGTCAGGGGTGGCTTCCTTGCTACTTCCAGGAGGCAGGACCGCTCACTCTCGATTTAGGATCCCACTTGACATCGGTGAGGGGACGATGTGCAACATCTCACGAGGTACAAACCTAGCCGAATTAGTTGAGAAAGCAACATTGATACTGTGAGATGAAGCACCAATGACACATAGACGTTGCTTTGAGGCTGTTGACAGAAGCATGAGAGATGTTCTTTCTGTGAATGGCAGCTCAAAAAAAATGCTTCCTTTTGGTGGCAAGACAGTAGTGTTGGGTGGTGACTTCAGACAAGTGTTACCTGTGCTAGAAGGTGCAAGTAGTCATGAGATTCTCAATTCATCCCTAATTAAGTCTCCTCTGTGGCAGCATGTAACTATTCTGAAGCTAGAAAGAAACATGAGGTTATCCAATCCTGATTTATCTGAAAGTGAAAAGATTGACCTAGATGATTTTGCACGTTGGATCCTTGCTGTAGGAAATGGAACAGTTCCAATGAGTATACGGGAGCGTGAATCAATTCCTTCATGGCTTACATTGCCGCCTGGTGTTGCACTACTGCCATCTTCTAATTACATTTTGATGACGTGAAACACACGTTCGTTGGAAGACCCCAAGAGGAAGGTATGATGCAGTTCAGCAGCAAGTTTTCCCTCAGTATGAAACCAAGGTTATCGAACCAGTAGGAGCAGTAGCACTTCTGAAGGTTGTCAACAGCGCCAGAAAAATAGCTGTTGCAGGGAGTCTGGACTATTGACGTGGAATCTGCACACAACACAATCAAACTAATTTGCCCCAACGAAACAGTGAGGTTGTCAATCTCACTGGCTTGCTGAAAACAAAGGATTAAACGTATGGTGTGGAAAGCAGTAGTAAATTGCAGAAAGTAAAAGAGAACAATGTTTGCAGTTGGTTGTATTATCAGTGTAAAAGAATGGACCGGGTTCACAGTTCACTAGTGGTGTCTCTCCATAAAAGATAACTAACATGTTGGGTTAACAAATTACAGCTGGGCAATTGACAAATATTGAGCGCATGACAATGCATATATATGATATGATGACTACTATGATATTCATTTGGGCATTACGACAAAATACATATACCGTTATCCAACAGCGTCTATGACTAATAATCCACCGCCAGGTTGTCATCCGAGTTCCCCGTTGGTATTAAGTTGCAAGCAACGGATAATCGCATTAAGTAATGTGCGTAATGTAAACAAATGCATTATACCTAACGGCGCACCCTTAAGCTAAGCATCGGTTATTTTATCCCTAGTGGCAACAGCACATCCACAATCTTAGAAGTTCTGTCACTCTCCCAGATTACCGGAGGCATGAACCCACTATCTAGCATAAATACTCCCTCTTGGGTTACAAGCATCTACTTGGCCAAAGCATCTACTAGTAACGGAAAGCATGCAAGATCATAAATAACATATAAGATAGATTGATAATCAACTTGACATAGTATTCAATATTCATCGGATCCCAGCAAACACAACATGTAGCATTACAATAAGATGATCTTGATCATGTAGGCAGCTCACAAGATCTAAACATGATGGCACAAAGTGGAGAGACAACCATCTAGCTACTGCTATGGACCCGTAGTCCAAGGATGAACTACTCACGCATCACTCCGGAGGCAGGCATGGTGATGTAGAGCCTCCGGTGATGATTCCCCTCTCCGGCAGGTGCCGGGAAGAGGTTCTGGACCCTCCCGAGCTAGGGTTGACGACGGCGGCGTCTGGAACTTTTCGTGGATAATGGCTCGGGTTTAGGGTTTTCGCATCGGGGGGAATAAGTAGGCGAAAGGGCGGCGGCTGACGACCCCCGTGGGGCCCACACGTGCCCGCCGCGCCCTGGGTGCGTGTGGGGCCCGTGGCTCCTCTTCGTTGCTCCTTTGGACCTTCAGGTTGTTCTGATAAAATAGGTCCCTCCGTGAAGTTTCGTCCAATTCCGAGAATATTTCCAGACTAGCTTTTCTGGAATACAAAAACAGCAGAAAACAGGAACTGGCACTTCGGCATCTTGTTAATAGGTTAGTCCCAAAAAATGTATAAAAGTGATATAAAGTAGATGCAAAACATGTAGCAATTGGTATAATACAGCATGGAACATCAAAAATTATAGATACGTTTGAGACGTATCAGCATCCCCAAGCTTAGTTCCTGCTCGTCCTCGAGTAGGTAAACGATAAAAACAAAATAATTTTTGAGGTGACATGCTACCATCATAATCTTGATCATATAATATTGTAAGGCACATGTAAATGAATGAAGTGATCCAAGTCAATGGTCTATAGTTTGCTACCAAATAGATAATGAGTAAACAATGAATCACACAAGCTAAACGTTTTCATGAATAGTACTTTCGAGACAAGCATCAAACAGTTTTGCATAAGTGTTAACTCATAAAGCAATAGTTTCTAATAAAAGGTATTTAATCAACACAAAGGAAGAATTAAGTTTCAGCATTTGCTTCAACTTTCAACATATTTATCTCATGGATATTGTCAACACAAAGTATAAAAGTCCAATATGTAGCATATAACAAATGTTGTAACAAAGTTGACACTAGTGTTTGCTTGTGGAAGACAGAAAGAATAGGAAAACTGACTCAACATAAAAGTAAAAGAAAGGCCCTTCGCAGAGGGAAGCAGGGATTAAATCATGTGCTAGAGCTTTTAGGTTTTTGAAAGCATATAGAGATTGCATAAAATATTTGATACTCCTCCCAACCTTGCTAACACAAGCCATGGCTAACCGAATCCTCGGGTGCCTTCCATCAATCACATACCATGGAGGAGTATCTATTTTTGAGAGGTGTTTGTTAATTGTCAACGAATGGTAGCGGTGAGAACAGTATTCTACCTGTCAAACGGACTTTTAAGAGCGGCTCCCATGAAGGACGTTATTTCTACCAGCAAGGCAGATCATCCCTCTTTCTCTTTGGTTTACACACGCAGGTATTTCACTGTTTGTCATTGCTTACTGATGAATCAGGGCAAAAGTGTGAAGAGAATTAAGGTTAAAGTTGTAATTAATTGGGACTGGGCACCCCGTTGCCAGCTCTTTTTGCAAAATTATTGGATAAGCGGATGTATATGCCACTAGTCCAGGTGTAAAAGTCCATTTAAATAGAATAAAGAATAACCACACTAATTCCTCATGAGCTAGTAAACATTGACACAAAAAGGGAATAATAACATTTTGAATAATTTAAAGGTAGCACATGAAAAATTTACTTGGAGTGGCAAGGAAATACCACATATAGGTAGTTATGGTGGACACAAATGGCATGGATTTTGGCTCAAGGATTTGGATGCACGAGAAGCATTCCCTCTCAGTACAGAGTTTAGGCTAGCAAGGTTATGTAAGCAAACAAGAATATCAACCCGTACACCAAGTTTTATATGACAAACATATTGCAAACGTTATAAGACTTCATACCGTCTTCCTTGTTAACCAAACCCTTTATTAGAAAATATCTAGACCTTAGAGATACCACCGATGCAAACCAAATTTTCAACAAGCTTTACGGTAGTTCTTCACTAATAGGCTTAACTCATGATGCAAAATTTAATCATGATCTACTTGTTAACTCAAAACAATTGACAAGCATCAAGTTATCCAAATTAGTGATCTACAAGATTAAGCAAGTTTTTCCTTATACCAATTACCACATGCAACATTTTTGAACCAACCAAACACCAATCAATTTATTTCAATCAACTCTCCAAACAAATATAAGTGAAGCAAGAGAGTACTTTCTAAAAAGAAAGCTAATAGCTCTGACAAGAGATACATGAAAACAAGAGCTAAAAGCTGAACAGCGCTAGATATGAATACTCAACAAATATAAGTGAAGAATAGGAGTATTCTCATGAAAAAGCGGAGCGTGTCTCTCTCCCAATCAAGAATGCTAGGGTCCAGTCAAGCTTTATTGAAAATAAAAGTACTGAAAATAAAAGCACACAGACGCTCCAAGAAAAGCACATATGATGTGAAAGAATTAAAATATAGTTTCACTAGAGATGACCTGATAATTTTGCCGATGAAGAAGGGGATGCCTTGGGCATCCCCAAGCTTAGACGCTTGAGTCTTCTTGAAATATGCTGGGGAGATCCATGGGAGCCTCCCCAAGCTTAAGCTCTTCACTCTTCTTGATCCTATTATATCATCCTTCTCTCTTGACCCTTGAAAACTTCCGTCACACCAAACTCAAAGTAATCTCATTAGAGGGTTAGTGCATAATCAAAAACTCACATGTTCTATAAAGACGCAATATGACTTGTTACTTTAAACATTAGCTACAGCCACTGATGTTATGTGAAGCTCTTCCACCCAAAAAAGAATTTCACTCAACACTAGTAAAAGAGAGAATGCAAAATAAAAAGGCATAATCTGTCTAAAACAGAACAGTCCGCAAAGACGAATTTTTTCGAGGCACTTACGACGCTCAGATCGAAAAACTTTGAACTAATGAAAGATTCAGACATTCATAAAGATTACGCACAAAAATTTTCAGATTTAATTAACAATCTGGTGATTTTAGGAATTTCGTACAGTGAACAGCAAAAATCTGTTTCTGCGCAGCAATCAAAATTAAGCATCATCTTAACATTAGAGGCTACTCTTGGCACAACAATGCGAGAAAATAAAGATACAAAGGAGTTGCTACAGAAGTAAACAACTCCTTGACTCAAATAAAGAAAAATTGCAGAAATAAAAATAATGGGTTGCCTCCCATAAGCGCTTTTATTTAACGCCTTTTAGCTAGGCATAGTGATTTTTATGATGCTCACATAAAGATGAGAGTTGAATCGTAAAAGAGAGCATCAAGAAGCATATATAAAACATGTTTAAATCTAACACTCTTCCTATGCATAGGAGCCTTGTAGGAAAACAAGTCAATGAAGCACAAAGTGACTAGCATAGGAAGGCAAAACAAGTGCAAATTCAAAAATTTCAACATAAAGAGAGGAGACTTAATATTATTGAGATATAGGAAACCGTGTCTCCTTCTCTCATACTGACCATTAGGTCTTAAACCAAACAGCATATAAAAGAAACACAAAATAAAGCTCAAAACTTTCATCATAAAGAGAGGAAATTTAATAACATGAAGATTTCTATAGCAATATTTTCCTCTCTCAAAATAATTTTCATTAGCATCTTGAATAGACTCAACAATATAGCTATCACATAAAGCATTCTTATAATGATTCACACGCATAAAAGTATCAGTACTCTCCACATAAATATAGCCATTATCATTAGTAATAGTTGGAGCAAAACTATCACAACCATCATTGTAATCATCAGAAATTGGAGGCAAAGTATCATCAAAGCGAATTTCCTCCTCCAAAACTAGGGGACTAAAAATAATATATTCATCAAAACCAGCTTCCCCAAACTTAGAGCTTTCCATGGCATTAGCAATAATGGTGTTCAAAGAATATATGCTAATAACATTGCTACTATCATGATTGTTATGCAAATAAAGTTCCATAGGCTTTTTAATTTTCTCTTCAAACACCTCATGTCCCAACTCAAGATAAATTTCATAAAGCTCTCTCATGTTGTTTTCAGCCATAGGACTAGTTTCAAGAAAAGTAACCATTGATAGCAAGTAAAGAGCTAGACATAATAACTCAGCAAGACAATAACAAAGTAAAAAGTTTGGAAGCGTGAAACTCCCCTTGCAGAAGCCTGCTGTCTCCCTGGCAACGGCGCCAAAAAAATAGCTGGCATGTTGAAGAGGAGGACAAGAGCTGCTGAACTGAAGTACTTCTATTCCCCGGCAACGGCGCCAGAAAAATAGCTTGATGACGTGAAAGACACGTTCGTTGGAAGACCCCAAGAGGAAGGTATGATGCAGTTCAGCAGCAAGTTTTCCCTCAGTATGAAACCAAGCTTATCGAACCAGTAGGAGCAGTAGCACTTCTGAAGGTTGTCAACGGCGCTAGAAAAATAGCTGTTGCAGGGAGTCTGGACTGTTGACGTGGAATCTGCACACAACACAATCACACTACTTTACTCCAACGAAATAGTGAGGTTGTCAATCTCACTGGCTTGCTGAAAACAAAGGATTAAACGTATGGTGTGGAAAGCAGTAGTAAATTGCAGAAAGTAAAAGAGAACAATGTTTGCAGTTGGTTGTATTATCAGTGTAAAAGAATGGACCGGGGTCCACCGTTCACTAGTGGTGTCTCTCCATAAAAGATAACTAACATGCTGGGTGAACAAATTACAGCTGGGCAATTGACAAATATTAAGCACATGACAATGCATATATATGACATGATGACTACTATGATATTCATTTGGGCATTATGATAAAATACATAGACCGTTATCTAACAGCGTCTATGACTAATAATCCACCGCCAGGTTGTCATCCGAGTTCCCCGTTGGTATTAAGTTGCAAGCAACGGATAATCGCATTAAGTAATGTGTGTAATGTAAACAAATGCATTAGACCTAACGGCGCACCCTTAAGCTAAGCATCGGTTATTTTATCCCTAGTGGCAACAGCACATCCACAATCTTAGAAGTTGTTGTCACTCTCCCAGATTACCGGAGGCATGAACCCACTATCTAGCATAAATACTCCCTCTTGGGGTTACAAGCATCTACTTGGCCAAAGCATCTACTAGTAACGGAAAGCATGCAAGATCATAAATAACATATAAGATAGATTGATAATCAACTTGACATAGTATTCAATATTCATCGGATCCCAGCAAACACAACATGTAGCATTACAATAAGATGATCTTGATCATGTTAGGCAGCTCACAAGATCTAAACATGATTGCACAAAGTGGAGAGACAACCATCTAGCTACTGCTATGTACCCGTAGTCCAAGGATGAACTACTCACGCATCACTCCGGAGGCAGGCATGGTGATGTAGAGCCCTCCGGTGATGATTCCCCTCTCTGGCAGAGTGCCGGGAAGAGGTTCTGGACCCTCCCGAGGTAGGGTTGACGACGGCGACGCCTCTGAAACTTTTCGTGGATAATGGCTCGGGTGTTTAGAGTTTTCGCATCGGGGGGAATAAGTAGGCGAAAGGGCGGCGGCTGACGACTCCTGTGGGGCCCACACGTACCCTCGGCGCGCCAGAGGGGGGGGGGGGCGCCTGGGTGCGTGTGGGGCCCACGTGGCTCCTCTTCGTTGCTCCTTTGGACCTTCAGGTGTGTTCTGATAAAATAGGTCCCTCCGTGAAATTTCGTCCAATTCCGAGAATATTTCCTGACTAGCTTTTCTGGAATACAAAAACAGCAGAAAACAGGAACTGGCACTGTGGCATCTTGTTAATAGGTTAGTCCCAAAAAATGTATAAAAGTGACATAAAGTGGATGCAAAACATGTAACAATTGTTATAATATCAGCATGGAACATCAAAAATTATAGATACGTTTGAGACGTATCACATTTCATCTCTTATTGATGCAACATATGATTCTTTTCAAGATAGATTTTCTGATGCTTCCTACTTGGCTGAACGTGCAATAATTTGCCCTACCAATAAAGTAGCTGATTCTATTAACGATACAATCTATACTTCCGTCCCTGGAGAAGAAGTGATATTTGAGAGTTGTGATGCTATTTGCAAAACGTTGGATCACGTAGCTGATGCGGATTTATTATACCCTCCTGAATTCTTACATAATGTTGAGCCACCAAATTTTCCGCATCACAAGATTGCCCTCAAGGTTGGTGTTCCTGTTATGTTGCTAAGAAATATCAACCAATAAATTGGGCTTTGCAACGGAACCCGTCTTGTGATCACTCGATTGGGCCAGTGGGTTCCTTGAAGCAAAGGTTATGACTGGAAGTAATGCTGGCGACCACGTGTGCATCCCACGAATTGTTTTGTATGCACCCTCTAAGAAATGGCCTTTTACTTTACAGCGTCGACAATATCCAATTCGTTTATGTTATGCAATGACCATAAATAAAAGCCAAGGACAAACTCTCCAAAAAGTTGGCGTCTATTTGCCAAAGCCTGTGTTTTCTCATGGCCAACTTTATGTCGCCATATCACGAGTGACATCAAAAGAAGGATTGAAAATTCTTGCACTTGATGACAATTGGGAGCCAACTGTACAAACTAGGAATATAGTTTACCGTGAAGTACTTGCTAATGTCTAAACTCTATTTTCCTTTTGCATACTCAGGTTTGTAATACAAGCTTCGCTGGTCTTGCCTTCTACTTATTCATATATACAACTTTATCTCGTTACAATGTTGTACCTCTTCTAAATTTTCAGGATGTATCTCACCACGATCTTGCAAGGCGCAAAACAGAACTGCTATGGCTGCCGTACAAGACTGCTATGAAATGGTAGAATGCTGATACTTTATTTCATAATCAAATGCATATGAAAATACACATTTAGCATTTAGTCAGATATATATTTAATGCCAAACATACGTTCGTCCTACCGTATTATCGTTAAATATAAACTACACATCCTAACTTGCATGAGTAATTTATATAGTTTTAAGTACAATCAAGGTGAAATTTATACACAGCACTGTAATCTCGCCTCCCTCAAGACAATAGAACTGTTATTCAATAGTCAGTGCATTTGCTTTCTAAGTTCTTATTTCACACGTAGATTTCTATATTGCGTTACCTCTACATATCTGAACTTATTTGTTCTACGCTAAATTGATGTCGACTACTTACGTACTAATGGCTTCACTTATGTTCGCAAGGGAAACATTAGTTTCAATTGTTAGGATGACAATTCCTTCAATTATGTTTGCAGGCCAAGGACAATATAATGCAGTGGTTTGCTTTATAAAAATTTACAAGTTAAGGACAGTATAATGCAGTGGTTTGCTCTGTAAACATAAGGTTTCCATCATGCAAACATGTCGTTGCTTCCTATCCGAGCTAACCAAGTTGAGCTTCTTCAGGATTGTTTGTTTTATTATATGTAAACTAATTAGCTCTACCGTACACAGACTCTATTATGTACTGTATATAATATATGTTCCTGCTAGCTTTTGCAAAAAAGGTTATGAAAATCACAGCTGACGACCTACTTGCGAATTCAAAAAACTGCTGTAAGTGTGTTTGCCGTTCTTACTGCCGGTACTCTAAAGGATTTATTTGTCGCATTGCATTCATTTAAAGCTTCAAGTAAAATATTTCCAGTTGCTCAAAAATGTTCCGTACAATTGAATTTATAAGGATTTTAAATAGATTTTACACTACGGGCGCGGCGTCTAAATTTACCTAGTAATTCTGTATGGGAGCGTCGCACGATTTGGTTGGGTACGTTGCAACGGAGGCGAGCGATCAGCAGTTCAGCTCAGCGTGCGTCATCGTCCATCTATTCGGCCGCTAATCAATAATCTATTGCTAGAACAAAATCTAATCGCCGGACCGGGTTCGAGGCTCCCGTCCGTCGCGGCGTACGTGCGGAGTCGGCAGTTGAGCGTGCGTGACGTCCTCCACACCGTCCTGGAACCCTAGCTAGCTTGCCAATTCTGCTCGATCGACTATTCCGTCGCAGAGGAGGCTAGGCCGGCGCGACGCCTCCCAGCTAAACTCCAGTCCTTTCCGTTTCCAAAGGACACACACGGCAATGTAGTTCAGTTTCCGTAGCCGGCAAGGCCTTTTTTCTGATCCGTAGCATCGTCTCCCTTGCTAAATAAGGCTACACATTCTCATATCCTATCACAGCCGGCCCGACGGCGACAGTCGCCGCAGCTCAGCTCTCATGCCAAGGGCGGCGGCACCCCGGGAGCAGCAGCACGCTGGAGTGCGCGTGTGTTGCTACGATGTCCCGCTCAATTCATGCAGGCATGGCAAGCAAAGCTCACTTTACGCTTACTTGAAATATTCCCCCGGCCGGCCCCATATCTAGACTAGCTCCTCAAGCAAGGCACCGCATGCAATTGCGATGGATGGATCGCTTGATTGCCCTTTTGACTCGCATCTCTGGCCGGTTGAAAGATCCACTACGGCTTCACCTCTCCATCGGTCGATTGCCTCTGCTACAAGTAGTGATCGCCACTGTAAGTATTGCATGGACGGACGGATATGTATGGCCATATCGATCCGGTTCCGAACACGTTGAGTGCCATCGCTGAGCACCTATCTCCGCAGTCACGCAGCCATCAGCCACTCCAGGTCAATCAACCATGAAACATCTAATCTTAAACTTCTCGATCAAGACGCACACTAGCTACTGCCCCATCGAGAACGATCCAGCAGTCCATCACACGAAGGCGTATATATCTGGGCCATAAACGTTCATTAGAACTAGGCTAGTAATGAAATCCGCGCGTGCGTTTATCCCATAAATATTATGCATGCATGCATGGTTTATGGCTCCAAGACAGACAAACACACACCACACCTCCTATTTATTTCAAAATAAAAGTAACCAAATTAACCCTTGCTTCTGAAACTCTCGAAAGGATTCAAGGATTCGTTCGCTCGCTAGCTGCTTGCCGACGATCGATGTTTATCGCCAAGGTCCGGCGCGTGCGCCACTTGTTCGCCGGCCGAAGATCGACGAGGAGGAGCCATCGATCATGGAGTGCTCGAACGGCACACTCAACTTCACACGTGGCACGCCGACGAGAGAGACCAGAACCCAGCATCCTGGCCCTGTTCGTTAGGATAGGACTGTGACTAGCACTAACGTTGATCGACTGGCTCGGAAAGAAACATACGTACTGTACTACAATGGATCTAGTCACTTGAGCGTTCTAACTGAAATACGGATCGGAACGTGTGGATGAAATACTGATCGGAACGTGTGGATCGGAACGTGCTCGGAAAGACGGCACGAGGATCTCCGCATAGTGCCAAGCCCCGCAGTTAAGGCGTTCCTCATCTCTGAAACTCTGCAGGGTAAAAACCAAAGGTTTGGTTGGAACGGTCAATTCACACGCGTGGAGATTTCTTAGGCTGCTGTCAATTACACCTACTCAGCTCTGGAAAATATCTGAACAAGTTCAGAAGAAGCTGCTGCTATTTTTTTCTTGGGTCTCTTGATTTTTCTGTCTATGTTCAGCCGCCGGTCAATTGCTTTCACCATCTTTCACATGGGCAGCTCGTGTCTGACAGAGCGACGTGAGAACTCAAACTGGCCGCCGAACTGAGATGGAGATTTCTTACTCCCGGGCTCCAGTGATCACTCTAGGTACAAAAAATAAACATATTTATAAGTTTTAATTTATTTAGAAAATATCTTGTATGTTGCCAATGTTATATCCCACAAACGTGCAAAATTATGTTCTAAATATTTTGTATTCGGATAAACACAAAACTGACAAATTGGTGGATCTAAATGTCCATACTTTAAAATATACAAGATTTGTTTTTTTTTTGTAGCCCAGAATAAAGTATTTCAAATCAAAATTTTACACATTTGTGGGATACATCATTAGCAATATGCATGAATCTTTTCATATTTCTTTAAAACTTAAAATATGATTTTTAAATATTTTTTTACCAGAGGGGGAACTGAATCTCGGGAGCAACAAGTGTTTTCCGAACTGGCCGTCCATGGTTACTTATTCCTACGTTCTATTGCTTCTGATCCAGCCATGGACAAAAATGGCACTGGACTAGGCTTGTCCGCTCTCTGTCTTTTAACCAATGCGTACCAAACCTGATTAACTTGCGGCAAGTTTGCTAATTAAAAGGTCAGCGCACTAGTTAAACGTATGACATACCCCAGTTGGCATGCAATTTGGTCGAGCACATACTAATGGCTATCTGTCCCCACGTTCTTTCCCTAATGTAGGCACTAATTAATGTGGGACGTACTTTGGGTGGTCCGGATTAGCAGGTAGATCTGTCCGGATAGAGATGGCTCATAATGAGATTGGTAATAAGCCATGTGAAGAATGCTTCCATGAAAGCCGGGGCATGGGTTTGGTGACTGCTTCTGTTCCTTATCTTGCAGGTAGCAAAGCCGCAAAGATCTTTGCAGGTACCAGATTTGCACTTTTACTTACCTTGCACTTTTGGGCTGCATTGATTGCGAAAAGATCATGCCCAGCACATGTATTCAGGTGTGCTGCACTATATTATGAACAATGCACTGGTACCCGAGAAATTCACTTTGACACATGAGAGGATATGCTTCTTCCATTTGAAAATATTTGAAATGCAAAGAAAATTTGAACATAAATTTGGTGCATACATCACGCCATTACATGTGTGCACGCCAAGTTTCACGGAAATCCTATAGTTTTTGTGATATATGTAAAAAGGACAAAATAATGTGTCGTGAAAAGCCTTTGTTAACACCGAATTTTGTATTTTATAAACACGACTAAAAAATATCATTTTTTCACGAAACAATTTCGTGAGCACAGGGAATGTCGAGATGTACGCTTAATTTACCCCAAAATTTTGGACATTTCAAATTATGTTTGAAACATATTTAATAAACTAGGAGCATATGCTTTCGGGTGCCAAAACACAATCCCCGGATACCCGAGGTTCCTTCAAATTTTGGTGCTACATTACAATATTTGTAACTTAAATATCCGCAAAATCATACTCTAATGTATAGTACTCCCTCCGTTTTTTTATACACTGTGTGCTGGGTATTTTTAAAGTCAAAGTTTTGAAACTTTGACCAAGTATATACTAAAAAATATCAATATCTAATCAGTTGTATATAATATAAAATTATATTTTATGATGCTTCTAATAATATTAAAACTAAATTATAGACTTTGATATATTTTCCTACATATTTGGTTAAATTTTTAAACTTTGACTTTGACTAAGCCCAAAATGCAAATTAATTATGAACAAATGGAGTACATCGTCATTGATTAATAAAAAATATTCGTATGACCTAAAATTCAGTGCATTATTCTAACACACAACTAAAAATGGACTATTTTTTTTGCCCGCTCAGCGTACTTTTGATTGTTTATACATCAAAGTATGCTAGTACTCGCTCTGTCCCAAATTACCCTGTTATGGGTTTAGTCAAAGTCAATGTTTGTAAACTTTGACTAAATATATAACCAAAAATATCAATATCTATAATACAAAATAAATATTATTGGAATCGCCCTAAAATTTGAAACCGTATTATATCCATTTCGTATTATACATGTTGATAGTTTTCTCTATATGATTGGACAAACTTTGAAAAGTTTGACTTTGAGGAAAGACAAAATGCAGGCTAATTTGGGACAGTCGGAGTACAAATTAAGTCTAAGTCTATCTGTAATTAAATTCCTCCAACGACATAGAGGTGGATGTGAAAAGAGTAGTAGTAATGAGTGGATGACCTCCTTCGTTTTCTTTGACTACTCGCCATGTACGTATTCTGGAGCGACGTAGGACGGTAGGAGGGCTCCAAATACACATCCGGACATATCCCTATCCCTTTGTACACTACGTACATTCCATCGTGTTTTCTTTTCTTTTCTGGTACAGAGACGCATGCATACGCCGTTCGATCCAAGTGGCATCTACTCATCCATCTCCATCTCATCTCATCTCCATTTTTCTCTTCTACGTACTTGGACTCCAAGAAAATATATACTCCCGAACCAATACATGGTGGGCGCGTGGGCCCCGCCGCTCCACGCGCCGTGGACCCGGCTGCCGAGTGACGTGGAGGCTTGAGGGAGCGCTCGTGCGTGTGGATTTGAACTAGTCCACGTCGACACGCGTGGCGTGACGTGGAGGGCTGGCCCGCCCGTGTATGAAACGTCGAGGCTACAACTTTCTCCGCCCGTGGGCCCACCAAAAGCTAGCCTTGGCGTTGCGTCCGTAGGTCTTCTCACATCCGTTGCAGTGATGAGTGGTGACGTGATCGATCTCATCTGCAGGGGAGCTTGAGAGCAGAGAGAATATCTAGTGATACAAGCAGTCAAGTGATACAATGCACACAACGAACATGGACCGTTCGATCTTGTACGTAGGGACAGGATCAATACTCATGTGAGCCTCGGTTGCCTTGTTGCCCGATATGCAATAGATCCCCTGGGTTATTTGATATTGCGCAAAGCTACTCGTCTTCTTCCTATACCTCCAGTCCGATGTGAAAGAGAGAGACTCCAAAGCAAATGGGAGTTCTAGGGTTAGCTAGAATAGGGAAGCAAAGATGCAGCCCGAGTACGGCGAGCAGGACCTTGCGCCGCCGCCGCCGCTGCCGACGTTACATCTCGTCCCAATGGCTCCGCCTCTGGAGCACGAAGCGCCTCTTGCGTCCGCCGGATCTGGACCCGCCCCCTACACCTGCGACGCTGGACCTTCCTGTAATGGAGCTCTGCTTGTACCACCAACCGATTCCCCGGGAAGTGGCTTGAAGATTGGAGGAGCCGAAGTCCATTTGGTTAGTTCATCCTTTGAAATGTTGCTACGCTGCTGCTATATTCCTTCTGCAAATTATGACCACATTAACTGTTGTGTATTTCCAAATTTCTGTATTTAGCAGTAGCTTCTTGTTGTTTCCGGGCTAAAACTCTATCTATAGTGCACGTATTAATCAAAGTCATTATAGGACATCGAATTAGCAGATCAGGCTGCTCTTGGCTCATTGGCTGTGCCAAGTTCATGACCTGATTCAGCACATTTTTTGCACATGGGACCAGGAGTGAGCAAACTAAGGTCCAAGAGTTTGAGTCATTTATTGGAGTAGCGATACCATCTGAGATCAATATCCGTCCACCTGCTATAGCACACACAAAGGGCAATGGAAAAAGATTTATGAAGAGCTCAGAGAAGGCAACAAGTGGAAAAAAGGACTAGGTAACAAGCAGCATCCTCAATACCCAGCTGTTTCCGTGTACAAAGCTAGAAATTAATTCATTATATGGCTTTTGTAAGGTCTCCAAGCAGCCAGAAGGGACAAGAGGACTAGAATCCAGGCTTACCGACAAAGGTTTGGTCAAATTCATATTGTTGTTCATGTGCTTGTATTTTTTATTCCCTTGAATGCAAGGATTTCATTTGAGTTTCTTTACAGTGTGAGAGTACACACTAGACAGCTCTAATTTCATATTGCCGTGGAAAAGTCTATTTTCCTCATATATTTATGGCAGTTTCATGTTTTGAACAGTTTTGGAACAAACTTTCCTAGAGGATCCACTATTTCCCATCAAACATATTAGTCCCGCATTACTATGCAAAGACCATTTTCTTTTGCCTGATAATGTGCCCCTTGTTGTCTATTGTATTTGAATGTTTACTGCAAATATATATACACCGTTTTTAAAATACGGAACAAATTTTAGCGCGCTGCATGAGTTTTGCCCGGCTGCGAATCGACCAAACATTATAATTAGCTGGAACCAATATCCGTGGCGCCAAAATAAAAGATAGGAGAAGTAGCACACTTTATTTCTCTGAAGCTTACACACAAAGGATATTGTCCATGAGTAGATGAAGTCTAGTTAGTTAGACGACTGGCCAGGAAACAATCCTAGGTGCTACATAGAACATATGAAGGAGATCGAATTTTTGCCTGGAAATTAAGATCAAAAGTAACTTCTAATTGCGTGCATCTTAGATAGATATGAGTATAAATCTCCTTCTAATCTGAGCCATTACTTGTAACTACAAATTATATGGCTTGTACTTTTTCTTACTTCTCTTATTAACATGAGAGTTTCTAGGTAGTTTTGTAAGTACCCTAATGGCATGCAGATCACCATCTGCAGAATACAAGCTCCTTAAGCTACTTACGTGATGGGCTATAGTCATATGTGATTTACTAATAGAAACCTGTGATTTCTTGTCTATTTACGTGTTTGGCTATAGTCATTTGATGTATATGGACAACATGATGTTCTGTTCTAAAGAATGGGATAGATCTGACGTACATTATTCAGATTTCTATTATACATGTACCTACAATATCATTGTCATTATTTTCTCTCCTGCAAATGATGTAGCGTAGTTACATTTTTTCTCATTAAGTTGACGGATATATGTATTAGCTAAAGTGATGATGCTGGTCTGTTTTTTGGTACGGTCATGAAATGCCAGCTTGAAATGTTATAATCATGGTAAAAAGTAAAGTAATTCACGTAATAAGCTGGCTTGTAATTTTCTTGTTTCTCTGATTATGATGGTTTGTTTCAAATATATGATTGTTTATTATTATTGCTTTTGTCCTGTAGGTTTGCTGCTGTGTTTGGACGTGGATAGCGGTGGAACAAGATGGTCCATAATTAGTGTAGTGTTATATTTAGTTATTTTGAATTTACAAGCAACTTGATGTGCTTTGGGTTGTTGATGTTCTGTTGTACTCGAAGAGATTAATAATTATTGTTAAGTATGTTGTGTTCCATGATGTTTTGCGTGTTTTAAAAGAAGTGCCAAGTAAATTTAGATCCATTGGTCTTTGGTTAAGAAACCAAGCAAAACAGGATATTTCAAGCAGTTTCTTATTTTAGTAAGTCTTCTCCTACAGCGGCTGGTCGTGCATCCATTAAATTCCAGAACTCTGTTTTTTTTTTCTTACGAGCAAATACGTTGAACCCAAATGGGACAGACCAGAGAGAAGGTGCGGTTTCAGAGAAAAAACGATGCCGCAGTTGAGTTGGTCTTGTTAATAAAGAGATTCTTTCAAGGGGCCAAGCGCAAAAAGAACAGGAGTGGGATACGAAGGGGTAAGTGGGCCATTCCTGTCCCTGCGTACAAGATCAGACGGTCCATGTTCTTTGAATGCATTGTATCACTTAACTGCTTGTATCACTAGATATTCTCTCCTTGAGAGCACGAGAAAACGGTCGATCTCGGCGTGGGGGAAGGCTAGCTTGCGCGCGCGCGAGCGCTCGCTCGCTTTCCGACCACCGCACGTGCGCCCACGTGGCCGTTCCGACAACGACAGGAAGGAGGAAGAGGAGGTTGCCCCCGTCGCCGACGCCGGCCTAACCGCCTGCCTAAGCCGCCCGCGACCGCCTCGCCGCCCCGCCCTGCCCCAATCCCCACCTCCGCCGGTCCGCCGCCGCCCCCGACCATCCCTCTAAACCCCCCCCGCACTCCTTCTTCTCCGGCTCCGGCGACCCACCCCGCACCCCCCAAGTTAAGTTTGGTCTCGTCGGCCGCCTTCTCCGCCGTAGCTCCGCAGCGGCGTCGCCGGCGCCGGCTCGACTTGAGATTTTATCCTCGACGTCGCCTTCTCCGCCGTCCGCGCCGGCGTCGCCGGCGACGTCTCGGCCTGGGACTCCATCCTCGCCGGCCGCCTTCTCCGCCGCAGCTCCGCAGCGGCGTCGCCGGCGCCGGCTCGGCCTGGCCCCCGAATCATGGACAAATTTGTGTACGGGTGAGAGAAAGAAAGGAGAAGGAAGGAGAAGGAAGAAAGGAAGAAGATGGAGCCGTGGGAGCCGTGGGTGGGTCCCACCCACGTGCTGTGCTGCGCCCACCAACCGTCCACGCGTTGCGCTGCGTGCGCTAACCGCGCGACGAGTCGAGCGCGCAACAGCTAGCTTTTCCGCTCGGCGTGGCGACATACCGTTGATCGAAACCGCAGGCGTGTGTTTCGCTACATATGCAAATATACGAATCAAGGCTGTGATTTACTGAATATTACGTACGCGCTGCAGCGAATCTAGCTCATGACTGAAAACGTGCTGAAGTCGTCACCGGCCGGGGGTTTTCTTCTCGACCAAGGAAATGAGCGGGAGAGACTTGGGTAGGATCTCACCCTTAGGTGAGATCGTAGGATCAACTTTTTTTGAAAATTCAAAACATGTCGAAAAATTCCGAAAAAAATAGACAACACGCATCTATGTTACATATGCAACGTCAAAAATTGGCAGCTCAAAACTCGACCTACAGTTAGAGAAACAAAAATGGTAAACTACACTGTGAATAGTGTCCAGATCTGAGTGACACTATTCACACCGAAATTTCTCTTTTTTGCCTCTCTAAGTATAAGTCGAATTTTGAGCTGCCAATTTTTGACGTTGCATATGTAACATAGATGCGTGTTGTCTATTTTTTTCGGAATTTTCGACATGTTTTGAATTTTCAAAAAATCGATCTCACCTAAGGTGAGATCCTACCTAAGTCTTCCCCGGAAATGAGCATGGGTCTGCTGTGACTTGCACTAGAGAGTACACCTGTCTAGAGATCTACTCCCTCCGTTTCAATTTAATTGACTTGCTATCCACCACATGTGGATGTAGCCATGCATGTAACATGTCTAGATACATCCATATTTGGTGGATATCAAGTTAATTAAAATGGAACGGAGGGAGTAGACATCAATAGGGAAGGAATATTTCGCGTTTACTCCGACATCAATAGGGAAGGAATATTTCGCGTTTACTCCGACAGATATGATACCCGGAGATATAGCCGCACCTAGCAGATTAATTTGCAAGATATTATCTCCTGATTACTCCATTACGCTAAGTTGCAGCCTTGCAGGCCAGGGTCTAGCGCTTCTGGAAGGACATGGCGCATTACCGGTTTGTTAAGTACACTGTGGGTAACAGGTAGTACTGGGTCGGGGTAGCAAGTGAACCCTGCTTGAAGCCAGCAAATCCTTGCTGTTTTCGCCTCGGCCAAGACGTAAACTTAACTGGTATCCAACCGTACTTGATGACACTCAGTAACACGCGCGCGTAGGCTTGGAATTCGAGCTGAGCCGAGCTCGGCTCGACTCGCTTGAACTTGTTCAACTGACGAGTCGAGCTTGACTCGGCTCGTTCAACAAACGAGTTCAGAAATGAAACTTGGCTCGACTCGGTAAACTCGCGAGTAACTCGCGAGTAGCTCATTTAACTCGCTCAAATAAAACATATGGAATTTTTGATATATTAGTGTCAAACTGTTAATAGTTTTTGCGCCGATAATGGTGTAAAGGTTCTATATTTCAGCACTTATCAATCCTTTGATTAGATATGTAAAATTGTAGAAAGATCATCATTGTTGTTGTTCAAAATTAGTAGGAAAATTACTTGTTTTTTCGTCTGCACGCATATTTGAATACTTAGAATGTGTTAAACGAGTTATCGAGCTACTCGCGAGCTACTCATGAGTAGCTTGGTCAACAAATGAGTTCAGAAATGAAACTTGACTCGGCTCGAGAGACAGCGAATTCGAGCCGAGCCGAGCCGAGCCGAGTCACGAGCTACTCGTTTAGCTCACGAGTCGGCCGAAAGCAAACTAAAAATCATTTGCAGTTTCATTCAGAGTGATTAATTATTACTCTAGCACTGGAGTATTTGCAATTATTTGTGTTTAAGTTTCAGCTCTCCATCAAACGCGCGAGCGCGCGTACGTGTATGGCCTGCATGCATGCATGCTCAAGCCATGGTTCTTATCAGCAGTGACATACCGTTAGCGAGTCGTATCGGTGGACCTCATCGATCGTAGCCATTCATATGCCACCGATGATTGATCGATCCATCTTGTCTTGTATAGCTCGCGCATGCATCAGTCGACATTCCATCGATGGATCGATGTGATGCGGGAGGTATCCATCCGCACACTGTGCCCGGCCGTTAATCATGCATGCTTGAATTGGGACAATGAGTACGTATG
This sequence comes from Poa pratensis, assembly GCA_947311845.1. Classification (NCBI taxonomy): domain Eukaryota; kingdom Viridiplantae; phylum Streptophyta; class Magnoliopsida; order Poales; family Poaceae; genus Poa; species Poa pratensis. The sequence goes on along the minus strand of CAMZMU010000063.1, from coordinate 127,311,783 downwards.
TAGCGTGGACAGGGCCGTGGGGCATTCCGGTAGTCACGAGTGATCGGAATCTCCGCACCAGGATATATTCCCGGTGTTTCATCTGGATATATACGCGGCCCGGCTCAGGTCCGTGGGACCCCGCAGCCGGAAAGTAAAAGATCAGCTGATCCATCATATATACAGGGAGGCCGAGATGGAGGCAATGGCAGGAACTTCAATCAACGGAACAATTACCAGCAGCCGCCACCGCAAGGGTACGTGAATAACTTCCAGAATCCCAATGCGAACTACCAGAACTTCAATCCGGCGGGTCAGAGTACAGTAGGACAGACTGGTGTTTCACTGCCGGGAGCGAGATTTCCGTCTCAAAATATGCCACACGGTCAGGGGCAGAACTTCCTGGTATCCAATCGTATTGTTCAGCAAAATTCTGGGGGCAATGGAGAATTTACTGGAGGTAATCAAGGTGGAGTCCAGCTGCAGGGAGGTCCTAGTGGCCTAAGTGGACAGGGAGCCGGGAAGAAACAGGTTCAGTGTTCTAAGTGCAAGGAGATGGGACATTTTCAGAAAGAATGCCCGAATCTAGTTCTTTGTATGATCTGTTCTAAGGAGTCTCATCTGACAGAGGATTGTGTGTGGCCAAAACAGACTAAACCGGTGGCAGGAACTTCAATCAACGGATATGGTGCTCCAGGATTGGGTTGCTTGCTCATCAACAATACGAAAACCTCTTTTCAGTCTGAGCATGTGAACCCGATGGCTATAGTTCACATTCAGGAAGGGGTGCTGGATGAAGGCCAGCTAACCCGTGGCTTTGGAAATATGTTTCGCTGGAATTGGGATTGGAGAGCTAAAGCGGCTGGGAACAACCAATTTCTGATGAGGATGCCTAGCAAGGCTAAATTGGAGGAGCTCTGTAATTTTGAGAATTTCAAGCTGAAGGGGACTGGAGCTGTGGTTAGGGTGACTTGTTGGGCACCAGAAGCTATGGCAAAATGGGAAGTTAAACACTGTCTGGGCTAGGGTGCAGGGATTCCTGATACTCTTAAGCATTATATGGGAATATGTGAAATTGGTTCTATCATAGGACCGGTGGTAGATGCTGACATGGAAATCTTGCGGAATCAGGATGTGGTGAGGATTAAGATGGGTGTTAAGGATCCGGCTAAGTTTCCAGTGCAGACAGAGATTACTACTAAAGATCTCTTTTTGTATGACCTCTACTTCTCACTGGAATCTGTTGTCAAGAATGGATGGTACAATAATCTGAGAGCTGTTAATGTTTTACAAGGAAGTGGGCAGCCTCAGAATAATACCAAGGATACTAGAACAAATAAGAAACAGAGGAAGGAGGATGACAATAGGGAAAAAATTCAGTTGGGTAGCCCCTCTTTGGCCCAGTTTGAAGCTCTGAAGAACAGGCAGGCTGGAATAGGATCATCTCGTTATGCTCCCATTGCTGAGGATGACATGGAAGGGCGAGAGCAAGGGCAGACAATGGCCTCGAATGCTGTAGCAAAAGCCAATGAAGAACTGGCTAGAAAAGCTGCTTTGGTGGAACAAGAGACAAGGAAGCTTCAAGAGCTAGAGAAGAAGAAAGCTCAAGTTGAATTAGTTTTAGCGCAGCAGGAAGCAGAGCTACAGAAGGCTAGTCAGAAAATTCAGGAACATAATAAACTGCTGGATATACACAAGGAGTACGGCTTGGGGACACAGAGTCAAGACGATGATGAGGAAGCTGAGGCTAATAATGAGGAGAAGCTGGATTACAATGATAGTCAGGGAGGTGGTGATGGAAATGATGGGCTGGGAGGGATTGAAAACAGCCAAGATGAGGATGATGGTGAGGAGAATAACGAAACTGATGATGTATATTTGAGGAGATGCGATCGGCTGAAGAACAAGGAGAACAAGAAGGTTGAGGATATGGCGAAGGAGAGGGCGATGGCTAAGGATAACCTTGCTGGAGGTAATGATGATGATTCTTTTATCTTTTCCAGTAATGTTAAACTGCATGAAATGGCCTCCTGTATTGGTATTAGTCTTGGTGTTGCTATTGATATGGTTGATCATAATCTTGGCCTGATCAAGGATCTTGAGCAGGCCAGGCGTAGTATGTACAATCAAATGGATAAAAATGATTATGCGAACAATTTAGCTGATCATGTAAATGGGAAAACTGGAGATGCTGTTTTAGACGATTTATTAGCTGATATGGATCAGAAGATTCCTGTTGATAGGGAGCCTGATCTAGAGGGATTTCAAATTGTACAATCTAGGAAAAATAGGAGAACGAAGGTTTCACCTAACTCTGTTAGAGTGAAGTCGCTGAGTAGAAAAAGGAAGAAGAAATGAAAGGGGAAATTTGGAATATTAGAGGGGTCGGTAAAGACGAGAAGAAAAGACAAGTGAAGGATGATATTTTTGAGCACAAGTTAGATTTTATAGGGTTGCAAGAGACTATGAAAAATGATTTCTCTCCCACTGATTTAATTGAAATTGGTGGGGGTGTTGATTATGCTTGGAAATGGTCTTCTCCCCGAGGTAGATCTGGTGGGATATTGGTGGGGGTGAGGAATTCTGTTTTTGAGATAATTGAACATGAAAATGGAGATTATTTTGTCAGGCTTTTATTGTGTGACAAAATAATGGATCAGAGATGGAATCTTATCATTGTGTATGGTGCAGCACAAAATGATGGGAAGGAAGCTTTCTTGGCTGAACTTTCTAGTGTTTGCCAACACAGTGTGTACCCCATTTTGATTGGTGGTGACTTTAATATTATTAGAAAAGAAGAAGAGAAGAATAAAAGTGGTGGATATAATAAATGGAGTTTTCTTTTTAATGTAATTATTGAGCAATGTGGCTTGAGGGAATTGTCTTTGAATGGTAGACAATATACCTGGTCAAATAACCATGATAATCCTACGTTAGAAAAATTAGATAGGGTGTTGATGACTCCGGATTGGGAGGATATTTACCCTTTATCGATTGTCTCTGCTCTGGATAGGATACAATCAATCTCTGATCATGCTCCGCTGCTGCTAGATACTGGTATGCAGTTGAAGAAGGATTATATTTTTCGTTTGAATCTAGATGGTTTGAGCGTGAAGGGATTAGAGAGATTATTTTAGAGATTTGGAACTCTGCACCTGCTTATTTATCTAATTTAGATAAATGGCAGTGGAGACTAAGAATGTTAAGGAAAAAGCTCAAGGGTTGGAATGCTAACATTGATGCTGTTTATAAAAAACTTAAAGCTGAGATTGTTTTACAAATTTCAGAGTTGGATAAGCTGAGTGAGAATACGCTTTTAAACAATGAACAGAGAAATAAAAAGAAGACCTTAGAGACTCAGCTTGTTGGGCTTCTAAGGCAAGAAGAATAAAAATGGCAACAAAGGGCAAAAGACAAAGAGATTTTGGAAGGGATAATAACACTAGATATTTTCATGCTAAGGCTAATGGGAGACGTAGGAAAAATGTGATAACATCATTAGAACAGGAAGAGGGGGTGATTAAAGGGGAAGAGAGACTTATGGAATATATTACAAAGTTCTATAAGGAGCTTTTTGGTCAACCTGATAAAACGGATATTAAGTTAATGGTAGATACTCCAACTAAAATTACTGATCAAGTTGCGGCAGCACTTGTTGAGCCTTTTTCGGATGATGAATTAAGAAATGCTGTTTTCCAAATGGAAAAGAATAAATCTCCTGGACCTGATGGCTTTCCAGCCGATTTTTATCAAGTCTATTGGGATATTTTTGGTGGTGATTTAAAATGCTACTTGATGAGTTCTTTTCTGGATCTTTACAGATTGAGAGACTGAACTATGGAATGATAACCTTAGTTCCTAAATGTAAAGATGCTAAGCAGATTCAGAAGTTTAGGCCGATCTGTTTGTTGAATGTTAGTTTTAAAATTATTACGAAGGTCTTGATGAATAGACTAACCTGGATTGTTGGAGATGCAATTTCTCTGACACAGACTGCCTTTATTAAGGACAGGTATATTCTGGAGGGAGTTTCAGTGTTGCATGAAACATTGAATACGCTACATCATGAGAAAAGATCCGCCTTATTATTTAAGGTGGATTTTGAAAAAGCCTATGATAAGATTAAGTGGCCTTTTGTTTATCAAATGCTTCAATTGAAAGGATTTCCGGATAAATGGTGTGACTTTATTATGTCTGTTATGAGAGGGGGTAAAGTAAATATTAGAGTTAATGATTGTCTAGGTCCTTTTTTTCCTACTTTCAAAGGTCTAAGACAGGGTGATCCCATCTCTCCTATCTTATTCGATTTAGCTGCGGATGCTTTGCCCATACTTTTGGAAAATGCTAAGAGGGAGGGTTTGGTGAAGGGGATCATTCCTGATTTGGTTGAGGGAGGGATTAATATTCTTCAATACGCGGATGATACAATCTTTATGTTGGAAGATGATATTGAAAGCGCAAAAAATTTAAAATTTATTCTTTGCGTTTTTGAACAAATGTCGGGTCTTAAGATTAATTTCCATAAAAGCGAGCTTTTCTGTTTTGGAAAAGCAGCTTTGAAAAAAGACATTTATGGTAGGATTTTTACCTGTGTTATAGGTAAAATGCCGATGATTTATTTGGGTATGCCGGTGGATGAAGTTAGATTGAGGAATAAAGATTGGTCGAGACCCGAAAATAAGATGGAGAATAAACTTAGCTGTTGGCAAGGTAAAATTTTGTCAATTGCAGCCAGGGTTACTTTGATTAACTCTAGCATGAGTAGTGTGCCTTTTATATGCTTTCCTTTTATGAAGTTCCGGTGGGTCCTAGGAAACGGATGGATTTCTTTAGGGCCAGGCTTCTTTGGCAAGAAGAAGAGGGGATAAGAAAGTACCATTTGGTGGCCTGGGACAAGGTTTGTAGACCTAGAGAACTTGGGGGTTTGGGTATTCTAAATATCAAGAACATGAATATTGCTTTGCTTGGGAAGTGGTTTTGGAAATTGGAAACCACTTCTGGTATTTGGCAAGAGATTCTTATGAAAAAATATGTGAAAGGGAAATGTATTGCTGGGGTTAAATGGAAGCCGGGGGGTCACTCTTTTGGGCCGGCCTGATGAAAATTAAAGATCAGTTTTATGCGAATTGTCGCAAAAAAATTGGCAATGGAAAAGGGACTCGTTTTTGGGAGGATTGGTGGCTGGGACCAGCTCCTCTAAGTATCCAGTATGCTGACCTTTATGATATTTGTTTTGATAAAGGGATGTCAGTAGCGACTGTGATTGATAATAGGGGGAGAAATGTTTGTTTTCGTAGAACTCTGTGGGGGGAGAGGCTGCAACAATGGAATGGGATTCTGGATAGGTGTGATGAGATTCAGTTAAGTGAGGATAGAGATGGGCTAATTTGGAACTTGACCCCTGATGGTAAGTTCACGGTTCGTTCCTTTTATAAAAAATTGATGTGGAATGACAATGATTTCCCACAGAAATTTTTATGGGATATCAAAGTTCCTTTGAAAATTAGAGTCTTTATGTGGTTAATTACACAGAAAAGTATCCTAACAAAAATGAATCTGAAAAAAAGGGGATGGCCGGGTAATATTGACTGTCCCTTTTGTGGTAAAGATGAAACTATTGATCATCTTTTCCTGCAATGTCCCCTTGCACATTTTGTTTGGAATGTCCTGAAGTGTGCATTTGGTTTCTCTAATGGAAATCGAGGGCTCGACCCCTTTATTTCAAAAAAAAAAAATCATATATACAACTGGTCACACATTTGTTCCCGCCGGTATGATCGATCGACCGGTGCCCTATTTCGGACAAAACGGCCCCGTCACTAGACAAAGACGGCACGGACCCTACGTCGTCCATCTGGTTCGTTAATTATTGGGAGCTAGCCATGATCGATGGGAAATCTAATTATTCATGACGGACGGAATCCAACTGTTAAAGCTCTTAATCTATCTAATCGAGGTTTTGTCCTAGCTCGCTCGCTAGCTAGTTGATCAGTCATTAGAGTTGAAAGCAACATCCGTGATTGGAAGCACGCACGCACCTGGGGCTGGCGGACATGAAGATCTAGCCAGCCCGGGAGCCGGGACCGTGCTACAGCGGCCCAGATCGAGTTCGCAGAAATTCCTGCTAGGACAGCAGTAGTGCTCTGCGCCGCTCGCAAGAGATCCCACCTGTTGGGGATATACCTACTAGGGGTATCACCAGCATGGATCAATCCGGCTAGTCCAGGGTGGCCCGCAGTGGTGGTGAAGGCTTTGCCTACCGGGCGGCCCAGATAGCTGACGACCAAGGAAGGCGGATGCCGGCAAGGAGGAGGCCCAAGACTGAAGCCCATGAAGCCACCAAGACCAAGACGGAAGGCGGCATACTTGCCGGCTAGGTTTAGGACTCCGTATACTTGCTGGATACGTATTCACCTTGTAACCCTAGGTCCAGCCGCCTATATAAGCTGGACCTCGGGACGCCTTTAGGGCAACTCTCTTAGACAACCAACTCATTGTAACCTGTTCACGGCGATATTGCCTTATAGTGAGTTATAGCAGCACGTAGGGCACCGCCACCGCCGTGGTGCCTGAAGCTGGGTAAACCGCCGTGTACAATCCCGACCTTGACGACGTCCACCTTCTTGCCCTACGTTCACCCTCGGCTAGCAGGACCCCGTCTCCTATCCAAGATGCCGATACGACGACAGTTGGCGCCCACCGTGGGGCCTAAGGCGTCAGGCGTCACGTTCCAGGCGGGAACTCTTGGCGGCATCGGCGAAACAATCGCCGTCGGCGCGCTGTTCGCTACGGCGACAATCACTACATCAGCTGCGACGAGTCCTACATCCCCGCAGACGACTACATTGTCGGATGCGGAGTTGTGCCGTTTGGCGGCGTCGATGTGTTCATCGGCTACACTTCTGAGGCGTATGGGTTGCCGCGAATTTATTCGCCATCCCACCCGCCCTACAATCAAGACGGATCTGAGTTTGCCTCCTCTGAGGAGTCCGCAGATTCAGATCTACACTTTGTCGGCATGACGGGACTGGGATCAGACTCCCAGCCCAACAGTCAAGATCCCGAATCTATTCTTCCTGCACTCCAGGATGATGTGATGTCGGATGCCGGATCCAGATCTACCGTTCACGTCAACGTAGACTCTGATTCCGAAGAAGATTCTGCCAGCATGTTTGAGCAACGGGTCAAGAAGTGTTTTATTACACCTGATCCTCCGCCATCTGAGGCGGCTACGGGCTCTTCCGTCAACATGCAGCAGATCTTTGTGGCGGATGTCACCGGCGCAGCTTCAGAGAAGGCGGCAACTGACGCCGCCAACCTGGGGACCCCGGCAACCGATCCACAGTTTCCAGAGCCTCCTGGGGCTCCAAAGAAGAAAATCTGGAGAAGGGCGAGCCCAGCAAGATAGGAAGCATGGCGGCTCTGGCGGAAGTTCTTCACACGCCGGTAAACGACAAAACCAATCCGGCTGATTTGGAGAAACTTCGGAACACCTTGGTGGAGCAAACTGAGTACCTCAAAAGCAAGCAAGCAGAGGTCCAGAGCCTCCTCGACGAAGCCAAGGAGGAAAACGCCAAGATAACTGCCAAGTGCGACCCCAAGCGTAATCTTTTCACCACCACCCCATTGCCCAAGCCGGCAGGACAAGTGGCGGAGAAGAGAGGTAGGAAAGGCAGGGATCATGACACCTTCAAATCCCCTGCCCAAAAGCTTGGTTTCGAGTGGGCTACAGCGCCGCAGCGTAAGGACAAGAACGGGGACGTCATCCTCGCAACACCTGTCCTCAACACTGCGGCCGCCTTGGACATCCTCAACAATGATGACTATGACAAGGACGAGAAGATCTACTACGCATCGATCCTTGCTCGCAAAGCTCTAGAGCAGCAGGCCCGTGCTGATTCTCGCGCCGACATGGCGGACGCAAGGGGAGGAAAGTTGGAATCAAAATCCAACGCTTGCAAAGCTGCGGCCGGTGGCAACCCGAAGATCCGTCCGGTTCCAGTAGCCACGGAAAAGGGAAGGACAAGGAGAAAGACCCACGCAAATCACCACCTCCAAAAAGGCAGCGTGATGAGGCATCCAGGACCGGCAACAGGCGCAAGGCCTCACCTCCTCCGCCTAGGCGGGATGAAGGCGGAAGCAGGGGCAGCAAGCAGCCGCCAAGGGTGGCGGCAACCGCGACGATGCCCCGCCGCCAAGAAGAAGCAGGGACCGCACACAGTCCCCACCACCAGTGCCCAGGCACGAAGGCGGAAGCCGGGGACACAACAATGAGCCTAGGCACAGCCGGGCAGCGCAGGACGAGCCACATGCTGATAGATCTGGCAAACAGCTCAGTCCGCAAGACGCGAGACATCGTCTCAATGACATCAAGGCTGGAAAGCAAGATGCCTATCTAGGACCTGAGTGCTTTGGCCCAGCCATCCGCAACGTTCAAGTACCCAGAGACATGACGTCAGTGTCAAAAACTCATCAAAGGTACAATGGAGCGGACAAGCCAAACTCATGGTTGTCGGACTACGCGCTGGCAGTTGAAATTGCTGGAGGCAATGGCCTCGTCGCTGCACGCTTCCTTCCCCTCATGTTGGAGGGGACAGCCCGAAGCTGGATCGAAAACTTGCCGGAGAAAAGCATTCATAGCTGGCATGACATGGAAAAGGTGTTCACGCAGCACTTCCAAGGCACGTACAAGCGACCCAATACATACACAGATTTGGTTCGTTGCGTGCAAAAGCCAGATGAAACAGCTACAAGCTTCTTGGCAAGGTGGATTCAAACAAAGGCAAGCTGCGAGAACGTAGACGACAATCAAGCAATCCATGCCTTCACCACGGGCCTCCTGAAGGGCTCAAGTCTCAGACATAAGCTCGTACGCATGCAAGTCAAGGATCTCGGAGTCATGCTCGAAGTAGCAGCCATGTACGCACAGGCGGATGACGATGCACGCGATGGAGATGGCGCACATGATATGGCGCCAAACAGGCGAGCAAGTCACAAACGCAAGGCTCCCCAGGATGACAAAGCCGGACCATCAAACGAGGTCGCCGCCGCCTTCGAAGGCAAAGGCAGCAACCGCAAGTGGAAAGGAAAGGGTAAAGATGGCGGCTCCAGCAAGCAGCGCCTGACGTATGATCAGGCGAAAGCCTTGCCTTGCCCAATCCACGCGTCCTTAGGCAAAGTCAACCACACATTAGGGGAATGCCGGTTCATGGAGGACTTCAAGAAAGACCCCGAGGTTGGCTGGAAATCAAAAAAGAGCAAAAAGGCTGAGAAGACAAAGAAGGAAGACGATGATGGGGCTATGTCCATGTCAGAGGATGAGGAACCCAAGCTGATGCGTAAAGAAAGGAAATATCCCAAGGTACATGGCCAATTGGTGTGCTTCCTGGGCACTCCTTCGGCAAAAGAAGAAAAGGCGGAGATGCGCGAGCTAAACGCCACAGTACCAGACGTTCCCCAGTATCTAGACTGGTCAGAGGAGCCAATAACCTGGGATAGAGATGATCATCCAGATCACGTTCCTCACCCCGGCAAATACGCCTTGTCGTCGACCCTATTGTCGATAACTTCAGGCTCACCAAGGTGTTGATGGATGGCGGCAGTAGCCTCAACATCATCTACGCGGACACTCTGAAGCGCATGAACTTGTCGGAAAGCCAGCTTGACTATAGCAAAGTCAAGTTTCATGGCATTATTCCGGGAAAGCAAGGCAAGTCAATGGGAAGCATCAGATTGGAGGTTACTTTTGGGCCTGAGACAAACTACCGCTCGGAGTATCTCAGGTTCGAAGTAGTCCCCTTCAAAAGTGCCTACCACGCCATTTTTGGACGGCCAGCTTTCGCCAAATTCATGGCTCGCCCGTGTTACATATACAGCAAGCTGAAGATGCCGGGACCCAATGGTACAATTACCATCAGTGGCAACTTCAAGAAAGCAAAGGAGTGTGAGCGTGGCAATGCCGCCTTCGCTGAGGCAGTCCTCCACGCAGAGGAGTTAGCCATGTTGAAGAAAGAGCTCGATACATCACAGTTGCCGGAGCATGTAAAGACCGCTGAGCAAAAGAACACTTTCAAGGCGTCCGAAGACACAAAGAAGGCGGATCTGGTCCCAGGTGACAGCTCCAAGCAAGTCACCATAGGGGCTGGCTTGGACGACAAATAGGAAAGCGCGCTCGTCAGGTTCCTCCGTGAGAATCAGGACATCTTTGCATGGTCGTCAGCCGACATGCCAGGTGTCCCGAGGGAACTTGCCGAGCACTCTCTTAACGTCTACGAAGGAGCCAAACCAGTGAAGCAAGGAATAAGACGCTACGGTGAGAAGAAGCGGACAGCAATAGGCAAGGAGATCATCAAGTTGCAAGAAGCCAAGTTCATTAGGGAGGTAGTACACACTGATTGGTTGGCAAATCCTGTAATGGTTCCAAAACCTAATAAGGAAATGAGAATGTGCATTGATTATACCGGTTTGAACAAGTGCTGTCCTAAGGACCACTTTGCTTTGCCTCGTATAGATCAGGTCATAGACTCCACAGCCGGCTCCGAGCTGCTGTGCTTTTTGGATGCGTACTCCGGGTACCACCAAATCAAAATGCGAGAATCCGACCAAATCAAAACAGCGTTCACTACACCCTATGGGACCTTCTGCTACATCACGATGCCCTTCGGTCTAAAAAATGCCGGCGCAACGTATCAGCGGTGTATGCAAAGATGCCTTCACGAGCAAATTGGCCGCAATGTTCACGTCTATGTTGACGACATTGCCGTCATGTCAAGAAAGAAGGCAGATTTGCTTGATGATTTGAGAGAAACCTTTGATAGCCTCCGGGTATACAGGATGAAACTCAACCCGAAAAAATGCGTCTTCGGGGTTCCTGCCGGCAAATTGCTTGGCTTTATCGTTTCCGAACGAGGGATAGAGGTGAATCCAGAAAAAATCAAAGCGATCCTCAACATATCCAGGCCCAAGGACCTGAAGGACGTGCAGCGACTTGCCGGATCGGCGGCTGCCGTCAGTCGTTTCATTAGCCGTCTTGGTGAGAAGGCGCTGCCTCTCTACCGGCTTCTGAAGAAATCCGACAACTTCGAGTGGACAGACGAAGCAGACGCCGCCTTGCAGCAACTCAAGGACGCGTTAACGTCTGCTCCAATTTTGGCAGCTCCTCGTTCGCAGGAACCAATGCTGCTCTATATTGCCGCAACTAACTTAGTTGTTAGTGTGGTACTGGTTGTGGAACGCAAGACGGAAATTTCAGACTTGCCGGAACAACGTCCGGTTTACTTCATCAGTGAAGTATTTTCCGCCTCAAAACAGCGTTATCCGCATTACCAGAAATTGGTCTACGGTGTTTTTTACGCCGCCAGGAAGTTAAGGCACTACTTCCAGGAACATTCAATAACCGTGGTGAGCAAGGCACCTCTGGGGGATATCATCAATAATACAGATGCAACAGGCCGCGTTGCCAAATGGGGCATTGAACTTGCCGCCTTCGACATCTCGTATAAGCCCAGAACGGCCATTAAGTCTCAAGCCTTAGCAGATTTCGTAGCTGATTGGACGGAGGCCATGGACGAAGTACCTCTCCCTGAAGATGCATACTGGATCATGCACTTTGATGGATCAAAAATGCTCCAGGGCTCGGGGGCTGGCATTGTTTTAAGAAACCCTCAAGGAGACAAGCTTAGTTATGTGTTACAAATACACTTCAAGGCAACTAATAATGTTGCTGAGTACGAAGCTCTCCTTCATGGTTTACACATTGCCAAGGAACTTGGCGTCCAACGTGTCCTCTGCTACGGAGATTCAGATTTGGTGGCGCAACAGATACGTGGTACTTGGGACACAAAGAGCGAAACAATGGCGGCATATCGAGCTACCGTTGACGAATTCGCCAAGTGTTTTCTAGGCTACGAGGTCCGCCATATCCCAAGAACTCAAAATGAGGCGGCAGATACACTTGCCAGAATGGGGTCTGAACGCAAAAAGGTACCAAAAGATGTTTTCCTGGAACACCTACACAAGCCGTCAATTAAAGGAGCAGACCTCCTTGACCCAGAGTCGGCAGAACCAGTTGATAGTGCTAGCTATGCCGTCTACTTGGTAAAGCCGGATTGGACGACGCCATATTTGGACTTCCTGATCAATCAGGAGTTACCGGATGATGAGGTTTTGAAAAGGCAAATAATAAGAAGAGCCAAGGCATTTACAATAATCAAAGGTGAATTGTACAAGCGTAGCACCACTGGTGTTTACCAACGCTGCATTTCGCCCGAAGAAGGCAGAGAATTGTTGGATGAGATACATGCCGGCGTATGTGGACATCATGCTTCTTCACGCGCCCTTGTTTCAAAAGCCTTCCGACAAGGTTTCTATTGGTTGACAGCCAAGCAAGATGCAGAAGACATTGTTAAAAGGTGCAGGGGCTGCCAACTTTATGCCAGACAATCACATATGCCGGCTCAAGAGCTTAAAACAATACCCATCACGTGGCCTTTCGCAGTCTGGGGCTTGGACATGGTTGGTCCGTTTAAAACGGCGCCTGGTGGCTACACACATTTACTTGTGGCTGTAGACAAGTTTACCAAATGGGTTGAAGCTAAGCCTATCAAAAAGCTAGACGGCGCCACAGCCGCAAACTTTCTGTGGGGAATAATCTCTCGGTTCGGGGTGCCTCATAGCATTATCACCGACAATGGCACTAACTTGTCGCAAGGCGAAGTCGAGGAATACTGTTATAAGCATGGTATCCGCCTAGATCTAGCCTCCGTCGCGCATCCGCAAGCAAACGGTCAAGTAGAGCGTACAAATGGTTTAGTCCTACAAGGAATCAAACCACGTCTCGAAGTACCATTGCACAGAGCGGCTGGGGCTTGGGTGGATGAATTGCAGTCTGTCCTTTGGAGTTTACGCACAACTCCAAACAGATCAACCAAGTTTACTCCTTTCTTCTTAGTCTATGGCGCAGAAGCAGTGTTGCCAACCGACATGATGTACGATTCTCCCAGAATCCAAGCCTACGTCCAGGAGGACGCAGAAGATGCAAGACAGGATGGCCTTGACCTACTTGATGAAGAACGAGATGTTGCCCTTGCGCGATCCGCCATCTATCAGCAAAGTTTGAGGCGTTATCACAGCAGAAGGGTGAGGCAAAGAAGTTTTAGAGTGGGTGACCTGGTTCTCCGCCTAATCCAAGATAGAAAGGGCTTGCATAAGTTATCCCCGCCTTGGGAAGGACCTTTTGTGGTCAGTAAGGTGTTGCTCAATGGTTCTTATTACTTGGTCGATGCACGTGACGGATACAAGAAGAAGCGAGGTCGCAAGCGCAAAAGGAAGGTTGACGACAAGTACGAAGAAACCAAGCGACCCTGGAACATTGAGCAGCTACGTCCTTTTTACACTTAGCAATTTCCACATTGTAATAAGTACTATATGATTATGAAATAAAAGTCTGTGGTTTGCTCATTCAGTTTTGGGATCATGCCATCTTTTGTCTTTTCTCGCAATCATATATCTGTTGTCATAAAAGTTACCAAATAAAATAAGTTTTGCTCCGTGCTAAGGTCCAAACTTTTTTGACATTTGCCGTCTGCCGGCTAAAAACGCAAACAATCTTTGCACCGCCTAATATGCTTATCTGTCTGTTTGTATGTGGGTCGCCTAGTAGTATGTCGTTGGCACCAACATGCTGGCTTTGGTCTCTGAGTCTAAATTAGTTGGTATTGCACCTGGTTGGCTCAGCTAAAGTAACTAAGATGAGGTTCCGCCAACATATGAAAAAGCTAAACATGCAGGCGAGATACATATTAAGGCGGGCCACTTAAGTAAGCCTACCGCCAAGTGTAGCATAAAAGTTGGCCCATAAATATTTACAACCCAAAATAAAGTTTTATGCGTTAACAGATTAACGCAGTGTTTTGTGCTGCCTTTGCAGGAGGAAGTCTAAGGGATTGCCGCCTTCGTAGAGCTGGTGGAGAGATCCTGGGGGCTAACGCCGGCATTCTTGGGGCTGGCTCCGCCATCCTTGGGGCTGCGCTTGTCGGTTCCGGCTTCGCCTTCTTCGCCGCGGGAAGCTTCAGGATCTGCCAAGGAGGGATCAGCAACGGCAACATGCGGGTCCGGGTGTTCCTTGTAGAACTTGCGGATGTCAACCATGTTGGCAACCCGGGTCGCATAGCCGCGAACAGACCGCAGCACGTCCTGCATCACGATGGCTTGGCTGTTTTCGTCTTCGGTGGGGAAGTACTCGGTGACTTGATGAATATCAGCCTCCGGGTACCACGCCGCCGTCATCGCCAATGCCAACTTGGCACCGCCTCGTGCTGCTGAGCGTAGTGTGTTGTCGTGTTCAGCTGTCGCCTTCTCCAGCAACTCCGGCAGAGCATCGAAGATGACGGGATCGCCGTCTTCCCCAGGGTAGAACTTGGCGGCAAATGATTTGCCGGCGCCGACAATCTGGTTGACGATTTCGCCAATTTTCAAGATCCGAGCAAGGCGCGGCGTTGTGGCCAGGTCATCTCCCAAGCTAGCCGGCACTGCACAAACACAAAGTTACACACTGCAGCTTCAAGTATCAAGAAAGCAAGGTGACAAAAATGAAGGACTGGAGGCATACCCAAGACATGGTCGTGGATGGCGTTGACCTCATCCAGATGGTTCTCAAGCGTTTCTTGGGCTAGCTGGACCGCCTTTGACAGTTGGTCCTGCTGCTCCTTGGCGTTCTTGTTCACCTGGTCAAGGTTGTTGCTCATGGCCTCAAGTTGTCCAGTCAACTTGCTAACTTCGGCAGCATGAGCCAACGCACGATCATCCAGCTCCTTGGCGTGATCCGCCTTCAGCTTGGTCACCAGCCCGGCAAGATCTGCAGCTTCGTTCATCAAAGCTTGCATGTCAGTGGAGTTCTTGAGAATATCTTGCGCAGTGTTTAATAATTCTACAAATAAAAAGAAAAGACGACTAAAATACTTGTCGGAAAAGGAAAAGAAGTCGGACGAAAAGAAGGCAAAGAAAGCTTTGTCACCTTCATCCTTCTTGCGAGCTTCTTCCAAACTCGCAATTTGGGCGTTCTTCAACTCCACGTCCTGCTGCAGTTCCTCGCATTCCTTCTTCTTCATCTCTTGAGCACGAAATAGCTCAAGATTGGAAGCAAGAACGGCCTGCATGCACGAAAGCAACATTATGGTTAGCGCTATTTAGTCAACGAGACCACTTTGCCGGCTAAATTTTTCAGCCGCCAAAGTGCTCGGGGGCTGGGACCATAGGCTATTTTACCTCAAGTTGTCCGTGCAGGGTGTCGTGGAGTTCGTCCATGTGTGCGTACCAGTTGCGGGTACCGTCACGCATGGTCTTCAGTGTTTGCCGGGGGTCTTGCAACCCTTTGCCAGGTTGGGAGCCAGGATGAGTGGACGATCCGCCTTGTTCGGCCGCCATCTGGTCATCCATCTCCTGCTTCATGGCGATAAATCGAGCGGCATCACTAGCCGAAGCTTCAGCCGTCTTGGAAAAAGTTATGCCGGCAACTGATTTCTTGCCCGCCATCTTCTCTGTAGCCGCCTCTGCGGTACCGGCAGCTGTGTACGTTCCCTGGCACACAACCACGGGAACGCCAACTGTGGGCGTTGTCGGCGCAGCAGCTGGAGAAGAACGTGGTGGCTTGCCCCTGCCGGCAGCAATCTTCAAGTTGGAGCGGAGTTTGGGCATGGTAGGCTTGCCTCTGTAAGCAGAAACATGCAAGTTTGTCAGCACAAACATATTAAAATATCCAAGTCAGGGAAGCCAAAGTTTGCTAACCGTTTCAAGGGAACGTTCCCCACGGTCTCATCCTCTGCGTCGGCAGAGGTGGCCGCCTTCTTCCTCTTCTCCAAATCCTTGGTGGAGGAGCTCAGCTTGCGCTTCTTCGACTTGCTGGCACCTGTATCATACCAGTTTGGGGCCAGCTCGTCCTCTCCCAAGGTTTGTAGCTGAAAAGGAAGCAAGACAATATTAATTCAGTACCTAGTGGGCAAGGATGTTAGTGAAATAACAAAGTAGCTTTCACTTACCGCTGGGGCTGGGTTGTTATGAGTGAACATGGCGACGCCTTCAGCCGCCTTCACCGACAGAGGCTTGATAAGCTCTCTAAGCCGGTACTCCAAGGCATCCTGATCAAGGGTGCTGTTGCCGGCGTCGTCCGCCTTGTACTCGCACATCTTCAGTGGGCGATGGCGGAGAGGCATAATCTTCCTCGACACCCAGCAATGACGGTGTCAACTCCGTCAAGTCGTGGAGCCAACATCGTCTTCGTCAAGAACTCGATCCGCCTAACGGCAACTCGAAGTTCTTCCGGCAAGCTGCTGAGCGGCACTTTTGCTGTCCAGCAAGCCTTGTGGGTTGGCGGACCGTTGACGAAGGCTGGCATCCCTTGCGTGCTGCCAGGTGTCGGGATGTCCTTGCAGTAAAAGAAAGTGCTGGTCCAGTGCTTCACCGACTCGATGTATGGTATTTTTGGGTACCAGTCGGGTTGGCGGCAGTTGAACGTAACACTACCGCAGGTTGCTAGGTGGCCGCCTGGTATGGTTTGCCGGCGGCACAGGAAGCAGTACTTAAACAGCTCTATGGACGCAGCTATGCCTAAGTACCCTTCGCACAAAGCCTGGAAGCCGGCTAGCACTAGAATACTGTTGGGCGCTATGTTGTGTGGCTGCAGCCCATAAAAACTAAGCACCGCCAAGAAGAAGGCGGAAAGCGGCAGAGACATACCGCGAAGGCTATGCGAAGCCAACATGACACGCTCGCCGTCTTGGGGGTCAGGCACCGCCTCGTCGCCTGGAACCCTCCAGGAGCATTCCGTCTTTGGCGGAATGTATCCGCCTTCCTCCAGTTCCTTCAGATATGCTGACGTCATAACTGACGGCAGCCAGTACCTGGAACCCAGGTCTCCAGCCTCTTCCTCTTCCTCGACGTCGTCATCCTCGTCGGCGGCAGATTCCGCCGCGGCCTCTGAGCTGGTAGCCGCGAGGGATGGGAGGGGAAAAGTTGGAGCGGCGGTCGCAGGCGTCGTCGGAGCTGGGGAAGAAGTAGAAACCCCGCCCGTGGCCACGGTGGCCGCGGAGAGGTAATCGATGCACCTGCGGGCGCCGCCGCCGCCGCTGGGATAGATCCAGATCCGGCGGGGGTCGTTGAAGCCGCAGCCAGTGCCGCCGTCGCCGCCGCATCCTGCTGAGTGCTCGCCATTTGGGGGAGAGGGCGCTGCTCGTGCTCGCCGGAGTTGAGTTCGAGGAGGAGTTGAGCTCGGGAAGGTGAGGAGGCCACGGTGGGTGTGCGAATGAGGAAGAAGTGCATCGATGTGCCCTTTGGGGTATTTATCCCCACGCGCCAAGATCCGTGCCTAAAATTAGGGGGACGCGAGATTTCCGCCACGTGCCCACGATTTGCACGTCGTGGCAACGGCGTCTGCGGCCTCGCTCCGATTTCTGTGCGTAGTGGAGAAACCATCATGACGCATGCCCAAGTCCAAACTGTCGTGGACTGCATGGCGTCATCCGTCAACATTTGACGAGCCTAGTCAATTGACAAGACTGGTGCCAGGAAGATTCCTGACAATGGTCAGGCCGTCTTTCCCATGATGGCGGCAAGTTGTCCGACTACTTTAGGCGGACCGCCGCTTACTTTCAACTATGGAATGCTTCAAGCTCTTCAGACGCTTACAAGACAAGGCGGACGTTGCCGACAAAGAAGACGGCGCCTGAAGAACTCGAACCCTCCCAGGGGCTAATGTTGGGGATATACCTACTAGGGGTATCACCAGCATGGATCAATCCGGCTAGTCCAGGGTGGCCCGCAGTGGTGGTGAAGGCTTTGCCTACCGGGCGGCCCAGATAGCTGACGACCAAGGAAGGCGGATGCCGGCAAGGAGGAGGCCCAAGACTGAAGCCCATGAAGCCACCAAGACCAAGACGGAAGGCGGCATACTTGCCGGCTAGGTTTAGGACTCCGTATACTTGCTGGATACGTATTCACCTTGTAACCCTAGGTCCAGCCGCCTATATAAGCTGGACCTCGGGACGCCTTTAGGGCAACTCAACTCTTGATAGACAACCAACTCATTGTAACCTGTTCACGGCGATATTGCCTTATAGTGAGTTATAGCAGCACGTAGGGCACCGCCACCGCCGTGGTGCCTGAAGCTGGGTAAACCGCCGTGTACAATCCCGACCTTGACGACGTCCACCTTCTTGCCCTACGTTCACCCTCGGCTAGCAGGACCCCGTCTCCTATCCAAGATGCCGATACGACGACACCACCGGAATTAATGGCCTCGACCGACGTACAGCGGCAACTGGGTGACGGCGAAAAGGAGATGGATCATGCATATAGACGCGTAGTACCCGAGGCGGTGCACGCCTCACATGGCAACAGAGGGCATGGCGCAACGCAGGTCGTCAGTCAGGTCAAGCAGCAGCAGCCACCAGGCTCCCGAGACCGGAGCCCGTGGGAACGGGGAGCTATCCATATCCAGCGTAAAGTTGTGACGTCGGTGGCGACGCGGACGGACAGACAGATAAGCCTGGCAGTTGGCGACCAATGGGGAGAGGGAGCGGCACAGCTTGCTAGCTCGGAAAAGGTCGCGGCTTTCGTTTCACATTACGGCGGGGCTCGGTCGTGAGTTCGTTGCTCGGCCAACAATCACGACCTGACAATCTTCAATGACCCGAACATTGCCAGATGCTCAATTGCTTGGATTTTTCCACTGTCGATCGCCAGGGCCAGATCGATTATATTTCGTTGCCCGCCGCGTACAACAGTTAGCAGGCGAGGCGAGGCCCTCATACTCATCTACAGTAGCTAGCTAGCCGTGAAGAGATCGAAGAAGCGCGTGGGCTCAAAGAAAAATCACACAGTTTCCGTCAAAGAAAGGAAGAAATATCCCCGCCAAATAAAAGTCACAGCAGTAGCAGCACTCGGATTGTTTAATTACGAGGTAGCGGTACGCGCTCCAATTAATCACCAGGAATTGATTTGATTTGATTTGATTTGATTTGATCATGTGCGCGGGCGGGCGCAAGGGGATTCGATGACGACATGCCTAAGAATTGCATGATTGGGTACACGCATCCACGGAAACGGTTTTGATTCCTGCTTCATCTTCGCCACAAAAATGGAACAGCCGGCGATCGATGGCCGAGGCCCCATGCCTCCTGGTCGATTTCCACAGCTAATCTAATCAATCATCGGCCATCAATCCAATCTATTATATACTAAAAGCAAAATGAGGGTGTCTAATAGAGCCACCACGTTAAGCCACATCATGTAAATTAATATTAATAGTTAGATCTAAAATATATGGCTGAGATGTAACAAGAGATATGTAGTTACGCAACCGTAAAGTTTAGGCTGACACGTCTAATCTTTTTTTCCTAAACACGTCTACTCTGGATCTACACGAAACGTGGATGTGAAAAGAAAAAGACCCGAGCAGGTACGTGGATATGAAAAAGAAAAACAAGAGACCTGAGCAGGTACGTTAGCTGTGTCACGTTACCCAATAGTACAAAAAAATAGCAATGTCACGTTACCCAATAAAAATCAGGTACGTACGCCCAAGCTGATAGCCCTGCATAAATAACTAGCTGTGTCACGTTCCCAGAAAAAAACGTTTTACCACATAGCTAGAAACATACCGATAGATTGGCTAGGTATATCGACCCTCAAGAGAATAAAACTGGACGTATCATTTGTTTACAATTCATAGCATCATGTTAATTGCTCCTCAAAAGTAAACTTGACATGTCACGATCGAAAAAACAGCTACTGCCCCGGTTAGAATATGGTATTACACATAGAATAGAAAGAAAATATCATCTTTCTTTTTTTGAGAAAATAAAAACGCTTATCTCATAATAGTTGAGTTTTTAATATATTCTCGCTCCGTTTCAAAATATAAGGCACATTAAAATTTCACCCATGAAGGATGTACAGTTTTGACAAAAAAAAAGTATATTTACATATTAAATAAAGAATTTTATAAGACAAGCAACAAAGACCAACAAAAATGTATATCTCTAATATGTTTGTGCATGAGGAGGCCCAAATGATAAGATTACTACATGGTTTTTTCTAAAATACGGTGCGATATCAACATATACACGAGAACACTGCCACCATATGCACACACACATACACACTACATATAGTCTACTGACGACCAGAGTTGTGGAGCTTCAATATTTTTGAAGTCACTACTATTAAAGGTAATGTCGTTTGCCGTTTAAAATATAATTCGCCTTAGCGTTGTATAGTGCAAAATATGTTTCATCCTTGGCGTTGGGTCAGAAACTAGCACCTTCATACCCATCTAACACATCGGTTCTCCAACAAATAATTACGCTTATAATGTACTGAGCACAAAACATACACCGAGATAATTAAATTTGACAATCAATTTAGTGAAAACATTATGCTCAATGATCCGTCGTAACCCGGCACGAAATCCACACAAGCTATACTAAAGACCTAAGTTCGGAAGTTTCAACACGGACAAAGAAACCACTAAGCTATCGATAAGAACATCACTTTCCATTTCTAAGATAATCGCGTTTAATGAGACACACAGTAAAAAATTAGGGTTTTTATATGTGACAATCACCTTCTAGCTATCCAACCAGGCGTTGATTCTCTATAACAACCACATTTGTAATTTCGAGTTTAAAACATTGACGAGCAACTCATGAAAAACATTCTATTGCTATAAACCGCGAGCCTTCCGATTGTCGATTTGTTTGACCCTTTTAATACAATTTTTGGACCCTAAGTAATATATATCCATTACTATCACCACTCATATGCAATCAAAATAAAATATTGAAAAATAATATTCAAAATAGAGACATGCACAAAGTAGGGATCATATAATACATAGACCTAGAACTACCTAAGTTCGGAAGTTTCAACACGGACAAAGAAACCACTAAGCTATCGATAAGAACATCACTTTCCATTTCTAAGATAATCGCGTTTAATGAGACACACAGTAAAAAATTAGGGTTTTTATATGTGACAATCACCTTCTAGCTATCCAACCAGGCGTTGATTCTCTATAACAACCACATTTGTAATTTCGAGTTTAAAACATTGACGAGCAACTCATGAAAAACATTCTATTGCTATAAACCGCCAGCCTTCTGATTGTCGATTTGTTTGACCCCTTTTAATACAATTTTTGGACCCTAAGTAATATATATCCATTACTATCACCACTCATATGCAATCAAAATAAAATATTGAAAAATAATATTCAAAATAGAGACATGCACAAAGTAGGGATCATATAATACATAGACCTAGAACTGATAGCGATCATGAAAAATGCGATGGTTTTGCATGCAAATTGAAAGAGGAGCTATAGTAAGAGGCTAGATAGGATCTAATATTAATATAGGTCTGACGGGAAATCCTAATAAATCTCATAATTCTTATATTTCATTATTATTGAGGGTGTTGTCATGTCGTGATTAAGGATACAAGCTCCCTTCTAGCCATACAACCATACATTAGTTCTCTAAGATATATGGATTTCTAATTACCATTTCAAAACATAAATCAACATATGAATGGTCAATATCGAGTATACCCCAAATCACAATAATTTGTGGCTTACAAATTAAAGATATTGCTAACATACGCCATACATTGTTTACTATATCATTTTTGTTGGCGTTAGAAAAATCAAAACTCTCATTGTTATTTCAACCAAAAGACGATTTGTTTTTGTAAAAATATACATAATACAGACATTAACCTTGCCTACTAATCTAACATCATACATAAAATGCAGGTGGGTTTACTAATATAATATCACACAAATAGCACACATGCGCGTTTATAGAAATGACGTACTAATCCTTGGCCTAGAAATTAATGTTGTTTGAATATACTAGCCACTAGGTATCTTCATATGTCATATTTAAGTTTATGATGGTAGAGCCGTATAATTTCTTAGTACATAATGTGATATAAATAAAAATATAATTTAATTACTTGCATCATTCGACATACTAAAGACAATGCCCTCGCATTTGCGAGGGCCACCATGCTAGTTGCACCAACAATAAGAACGACCAGCCGCCACAGGTAAGATTCAAGCTCAATCCATGAGGATTCATGCATTTCCAACAACAGTACCCCCGCACCCCCCTCACCCCCCCCCCCCCCCCCCCCCCCCGGCAGTCGGCCATAACCGCCTTCTACCGCCACTCGCGCCCTACCCTGCTCAAACCACCGTCGTCCCAACCTTCCCTCTAAACCTCCTCCCCGTTCCCCTCCCCGGCAAAGCTACCCTAACCGCGTCGCCGACGAACTCCCGGACCCGACCCCCCAAGATAAGTCACTTCCTCACCTCCACCTAGGCCGCCGCGTCATTGGCTACGGTGAGGGCCTTTCCTCGCCTCGCCGTCCCCGTCTCCGACAAGTCTAGTTATTCTCCGACGAGGTCTCACACGCATCTTTTCATTTTGCGGTCGCAGGTTACAATGATGAGCCAGCCAAACGGCGATAAGCAGCGAGAGGGTACGCGGCGATACACGACGCAATAGGCCTCAAATAGGATTTGCCCTTTTCAAGAACGAGTGGGACTAACGCTTCATGGGACCATTTGTTTCTACCACTTAATGACTACATTTTTTGTGCGCGTTGTAGCATGTTAAGCTAAGTAGGCCACGAGAACTTGCCTGTGGCAAGATGGTTAGGTGGGTGGTTGTACCCCCAGCCCACCAGAGTTCAAACCCCAGGTTTGACGCTGGTGTTTCTCATTTAGGCGGAATATTCTTTCAGTGGGAGGCGACGTTCCCGTCGACAGCGAGGCGCCCGTGGTGACTTCGTCAATCTCAAGACCCAACAGCCGGCTCAGTCTTTCGGAGGTGCTCATAGGGGTAGGGTGTGCGTGTGTGCGTTCATAGGGGTGAGTGTATGCGCGTATTTGTGAGAGTCTGCGTTGTACTGTGTTTCTCAAAAAAAAAAAATAATAAGCTAAGTAGGCCACGAACGTGGAATAACATAGCTCCTAGTGTCCAAGCCAACCATTTTCATCGCGGGTAGTGTCCAATAATCCAGCCTACATGGCCGGCCTAATAACCGCGCATAAGTGCATGATACGCGCCTCACCATTCCAAATCTTGCGTGCAACTTGTGCTAATCGTACATAAACACACTACCTAGCCAGTGACTTCCCTCCCACAGGATTCTTATCGAGGAGCTTGACGACGACGGACCTGGGTCTTGAGCTAGTAGAGCTAATTAGCTAGCGTTAACCCTTGTCCCGGTCATGCAAGCAAAGCTCACTTTACGCTCACTTGATTCCCCGGGCCCCATCCACCCACATCTAGTCTAGCTCCTCAAACAAGGCACCACAATTGCGATGGATGGATCGGTTGATTGCCCTTTTGACTCGCATCTCCGGCCGGCCGGTTGAATGATCCGATCGGCGTGACAGCCACTAGTAGAAGTGGTGGCCGACCCTGTAATCCTGTATACATGGACGGATATGTATGGCCATATGCATGCTGCTATCCGGTTCCGGACATCGTTGGGGCAACTAGAGTAGTAGTAAAGGTTTGCCGAGGGAAAAGGCATGCATGCATCGTCAGTTCTTCTTGTACCCATGCATCTGGTTTCCCATCTTCACTCGTTCGCCCCCATCCCCCCACCCCCACCCCACACACACCAGGTGCATAAACGGCGCTATTTTGGCCCGCCTGGGGGCACCGGTGCTATTTCTCGTCCTAGACGCCGCGTTTTCCCAGCCGTGAAACCCAACCAGTAAACCCAGTATATAAACTTTGGACGAGAATTTAAACTAAACACGGCGCTCTACATGCCGAGCTGGCTGTACAACACCGTGTAGTCGCCACCGTCGTCGTCGGAGTCGCTCGGCGGCGCGTCCAGGGCGTGGCTGAGGCCTGCGCTGTAGTCGTCGCCGTGCCACCTACTCGGTCTGGGCACGTCCTCGTAGCTGTCGTCGTAGAGGTAGCGGCGGCCGAAGCCTCATCCGCGTGACAGCCACTACGACTTCCGCTTGACTTCTGACGGCGGGCGGGGTCAAGCACACGCATCACTTCTCATTCGATTGCTACGACTAGAAGTATTGGTCGTCACTGTATATCTGTATCGTATCTGTATGCATGGACGGATATGTATGGCCATCCGGTTCAGGACACGTTGGGGGAACTAGAAAAGTTCGCCGAGGGGAAAGGCATGTATTGTCAGTTGTGCTTGTAACCATCTGGCCTGCACTCTTTTCAACTGTGCCTTTACTTGCTCAGGGAGCTTGCGCACACACTGAGAAAATGCTTGCCCTGCTGACTGATCGGGACACAGATCTTTTTCTGAGTTCGTTCGTTCGTTTTCAGTCGCCATCTTCCTGCTCCAGATGCTCGATCCTGATTCGTAAGTTCAGCAATTTTCTGAGCTTTTTTCAGGTGTTCGCATCAGGACATTCTAGGAGTATATGCTCAGGACATGCCCATTTCGGGAAGCTTTGAGGCGATCAGGTCAAGGGCTCGGCAAATGATTAACCGCGCGTGGAGTGCCATCGCTGAGCACCTCGATCGCTCCGCAGTCACGCAGCAATCACGTACACCAGGTCAATATCATGGCACATCTAATCTTAAATTTCTCCATCAAGACGCACACTACTGCCCCATCGACAACGATCCATCATAATATCGCACAAATTAAGGCGTGTACATATCTGGCTAATAAACGTTCACTAGAACTAGGCTCTAATCCCATATACTGTATATACGAGTTGAGTGCCCGTGCGTTGCTACGGCTACCTCATATTCATTTCGTGTCACACATTTGAACATAATACACATGAATCTTCACATGTACAGAAAGAGATATCCCTATATTATTCTGAAAAACAATAAGATTCTACTTTGCTTAAAATGCAATTCTATGAAATGCTATAATTCAACATCATATCCATAGAAAGTAACCTTGTAATTACCTGCCTCCCTCCAAAAATATAAGATGTTTTGGTAGAGCCTACCAAAACGTCTTAAATTTTAGGACAGAGGAAGTATTACTTATTTACTAAATTTTCATTTCCTTCGTATCATATACACAGCTTCAGGTAATCGCCCTTGCGATGTACAAGCTCGTGACACTGTTAGGAGTCGGTTCGTTACAATTCGGCTCACCCGTGGAATTGTCTTCCCGACAGATCAGCCAATTGGACCAGAGCCTTCTCATGGCGTCCCATAATAAAATTGTCTCTGCAGCTCCACCTCCCTGTGTTGCTATGGTACCAAAAATATGTTTCCCACCATGCTTTCTCTATCTCACATCACATGCCCTTGAGACAGATTCTTAAAACCGATCAAGGAAACACAAGACAGTGTTGGCTATATATCAGCATCACAGCTTCAGATATAAACGTATATATTGAAATATGCTTTCTTATCAATTGAAGAACACAAATATAAATAATTTGTACCTGCTGAAACAGTAAGCAATATATTGAAACAACATGCATATGCTTACCCTCTATCCTTTCCTATTCTTGAACACTACTATACGATTCAACGACTCAAATCAACACTTGTTACATCCAAGTTCATACACTTCCTTCAATTGAAATAACTACAGAAAGCTAAGTGCTCTATACAACCAACTCCGTTTCTACCAAGAATCATGGATACAGAAAAAACAAAATTGGAGATATATCTGGTTTTGCACTATGGAGATGAACTGGAACGCCCAGCAATAAGTTGCATGTTCTACGTTGCTCTGTGGGCATGAGTCTCATGCCCTGCAGCATTGGTGCCCCCTCCTTATTTACAATCACATAAGGAGAAGATATAGGCTTCGCTGACTATAGGAAGTCTAGTGCAGCAACACAAGTTATCTGCTTGGTCTTCTTTTCTTTATATTTAGTTAGTTATTCAACTTACTCGTACCATAATAGAGCTCTAACCCAACCATGAAAAATATTAAACATACATAATACATAATCTTCCATCAAGAAAAAAGGAAGCAGCACAATCTAATATTCATAGCACATACGGGGCCAGATATAGTAGATCCAACAATGGTCCAGAAAGAGGGTCAAATAGGGAGGATTACGTACAGCTTTAATGTAAACATTTGAGATGTGGACTGTTAGTGCCCTCCTCTTGTTGAACTCATTGTGTTCTGTACCAAGAAAACATGGTGCTATCTTCTCTACATTCCATGGAAATTAAACTACATGGAAAGCATAATCAGAAATAGAGTTTTCATACTTGTATACAAGGCTCAAATGTATACAAGGGACATGTATGCATACCTGTTCCTAGCTTGGATTGTACACCATATATTTGAGTATGGGCATCAGAGAATACTTCTCTTTTTGACTCCATCAACAGCAACAATAATGCATATAGTCCCAAAAAACACATACATTGTGGCCTATTGGAAGATATCATTCATCCCTGCAAAGCTTAGAACTGGAAACTTTATAAACTTATCAAATAGTTAGCTACCAATGATGAATTCCAGATTATAACTATCTTCTTCTGACTTGCCAAAACCTGCAACATAATAAATGGCCTTCGGTGATCCTACTGGTACTTAAAAAGACATCTGATAGTAATATTACAGATTCCAACATCAACCAGAATGAAGTAGATACGGTACCTCGTCTAACTTGAACACATTGGGATGACTCGTGAGCTTCATTATAAATATCCCTCCTGGTCTGCTCAAAATAATAATCTAAGATTATATCTAACACCCTGGAACCGTGCTCACTCAATTAACACATGCAATTGTACATCACAATGGCAGCAGTACAAACTTACCCCCAAAAAAGAAATAAGAACGACTGGAATTGAGTTCACCAAATGGGTACATGGCTGCTGCGCGCCAAGGACCTGAAGACGAACGGGAGTGGCGGCGTGAGGAAAGGAATTGAGCACACTGTGGCAGATGACTGAGGAAAGGGGACAGGGTGCCGGAGGCATCTTGCCTGTAGGACACATCACACATTTTTTTCCTGTGTGGATGTGGATACTAAAGTGTAGCGTACATGTCTTACAACAATAATATGCCTCTCGACTGCAAAATATACTAAATTGGTCAACTCAGCCATGTACTTCTCAAAATGTAAATATTCAATCACACAACAGAACAAATTGCCAAATTAACAACTCCTAGGTGGATGCACATATTGGGTGATGTATTGGTTTTTCAATCGGGAAAGAAAGATGTCATGATTTCTACAACATGGCTATCTGTGAAATATCAGATGCTTACAATTTGAACCAAAATCAGTACGGGAAAATCTACTACACCGTGAATTTCTGCACCATTTTAGGGACACCACTATCATAGAAAGATCTATACGACAGTGAACTGTGATATTCTCAAAATGCATCATATCATTTTGTCCAGGAACATTGACACTGCACATATGATCGAACTTGTAACAATTTCACCTAGTTATAGGCATTCAAGAGTGCTAGCTACACAATCAAGTTGAACTTTCATCCTCTGAAGTTGATATTTCTATCACATAATCGATAAGATGCAAGTAAACTAAAAAGTTTTAATTGCATGATCAGCATTCATCATCCATATATACAGAAGTATAAAAACGTGGAATAGTTCTTTTTTGCTGATAGACATAAAGATATGCGTGCTTTCTTGGAAAGGGTCATACCAGGGTACAACATTAAACCTCCCTCTTCGGCACCATGGCCAACTACAGAGCCATCCCATGCCACCACACCATCATTTTGCTCACAGGCAAATCCGAAGGCTGCTGCTCAAAAAATCACTAACAACTGTGTTATGTGGTATCTAAATATAACCAGTAACAATTTAAACGAATACAAATAAAATGATCCTATTTTCGTTACAGGTTAACTTAAAATGAATATTATTGTGCGTGACAGTAAAGAGATATGTGTCATGCTGTGAATAAAAGACTCATGAAATTATTCAACATGAAAAGGCAAAAGCCAAGCAGAATCATACATTTGGATATTTCAGCAAATACGTGGAAGGCATGCCCATTCTTAAAATCGAAGGTATCACTGTCATGGAATAGCAAGCATCCTTCACCGTTTCGACGAGCACTGGTAATTCAACCAGAAGCATGGGTATGTGTTGGTGCCGTTCCATGTTCATCCCTCCATAGTAGTCCCCGATAGTGGTATAGAAGATAACATTCACCGGATTCCATGACCGTTGAATCCAGACATTCCATGCATAAACTTCGGCCATCTCCAAACCACATGTACTTTGTGTTCCTCGACTGTAGAGAAAAAAATTATGGTTAGGGAGAAAATCCAAGAAACAAAAAATGCAGGGTCATTAGCCAAAAAGCTGCAGAAGTTCAACAAAAGATTCAGATTAGCCGAAGCTGCAAGGCGCCCCAAAACTCGGTAAGAAAGGAAAACGAGGATCTCCGGGACGTGCCACGGCCGCGGAAGATACCACAAACTTGCGTCGAGAGCAGGGGACGGCGACCAAGAGGGAAGGTTCTGCGATTTGGATCTGGTGGCTCCGTTTCGCTCCTCGCTTCTTTCCGGCGGCGTCGGCGAAGTTTCAGCGGGCGGTCTGAGTTTTCCGAGAGCCAGCTCCACGATCTACACGGAAATGCGGTGGTTGCCATGGAAGGGGAGCTTGGGAATTGGGGAGGAGATGACGGGGGATGGGGAAGGCGGCGCCGGGAGGGGCGATGGGGAGTAGAGCGGCGAGCTGCGGGTGGCGGCGCAGAGACGAGCTGGTGTTGGCGGCGGCGCGAGCGCACAGACGAGAGGAGACGGGTAAGGAAGGATTGACGAGATCGTTGGGGTTTTCTTCGTGGGACACGACACAGCGACGAGAGACGGTCAGGATGCTTCTAGTCGTCTGCCAAGAGAGATTAGTCTGCCAGAGGACGGTCAGGATGCTTCTAATCGTCTGCCAAGAGAGATTAGTCTACCAGACGACGTACCAAACGTACCATCACGACCACAGACTCTCATTTAATAGTAAAGATGTATGGTTCATTACATGGCACACACATACACACACCAAAAAAATGTTAAGTAAATATCAAACCCTTGCTTCTGAAACTCTCGAAACTCTTCGCCAGCTGTTCGCGACGATCGATGTTTATCACTAGCTGTCCGGTGCGTGCGCCACTTGAAAGCCAGGAGGAAGAACCATCATACTGCATCATGGAGTGCTGGAGCGGCACACTCAACTCCACACGTGGCACACCGCCGAGAGAGACGGCAGCCCAGCATCCTGGAATGAGCCATCAGGAAATTCCCTGCACCTGGGCCTATTCATTAGGATAGGATTATGACTACCAACTTGCAGTACCAACGTTGATCGACGGATCGATCTGCCTGGCTCGGAAAGAAATACTCCCTCCGTTTCCTCCGTTTCAAATTAGATGATTTTCATTTACTCACATGCGAATGTATCTAGACATGTTATGAGTATAGATACATCCATATTTGGACAAATGGAAGTCATCTAATTTATACTAATCACTCCGTCCCAAAATAAGTGTCTTAGATTTCCCAAAAAGTGGATGTACCTAAACTTGTTTCATGTCTAGATATATCAACTTTTGAGCAAATCTGAGACACTTATTTCGGGACGGAGGGAGTATAATTTACTAGAACGAAGGGAGTACATGGATCTAGTCATTTCAGCTCGCGTAACTGACACATACAGTTGGTCTGTGGATCGGAACAGATACAAGTGTCACTGGACACGGGCAAAAACGACACGAGGATCTCCGCATATTGCCAATCCAGTAGTTAAAGCGTTTCTCATATCTGAAACTCTGCAGGGTAAAAACAAAGGTTGGTAGAACAGTCAATTGACACGCGTGCAGATTTTTTGAGGCCACCGTTAGTTAGCTCTGGAAAATATCTGAACTTCATAGGAGCTTCTGTCACTTTTTTTCTTGGGTCTCTTGATTTTTCTCTCTGTGTTGAGGCGCCGGTCAATTTGCTTTCACCATCTTTCACATGGGCAGCTAGAGTTTGACAAAGCGACGTCAGAACTGAAACTGGCCGTCCTTGGTTATTTCCCATGGTGGTACTACTACTGCCAGAAAATGTCTTTGACTTCCGAGTTTCACTTGTCCCCTCTATTATTCAAAATAAATACTTACATGTTTAAAAAATCACAATGATATATCTTGCAAGCACAAAAGATCTGCTACATAAAAATGACAAAATTTGATAAATTTGTTGATATGAAAACATGCATATCTACACTTTTATCATTTCTGCGTAGCTCAGAATACAAAGTATTTGAAATTGATATTTTGCACCTTGTGTAATACCACATCCTGTTTTTTTGAAACTCGTATATATGATTTTTGATTTTTTTTAAAAAAATAACAGGATCACTGGATTTTGGGAGTCAGAGATTTTCACTTTGCCAAAACGTGTCTTTGACTCCCGATGTTCAGGGCTCCTCCATTTTAAAATATTTTATAAAATATATTTACATGTTTCAAAAATTCTGAAACTGCGTTCTAGTGCTTCTGATTAAACCGTGGCCAAAACTGCCACTGGACTAGATTTCTCCGCTCGATCCAATAAGAACAGACGCCGACCGATATGTCCAACCAATGCGTACCAAAGCTGATTAACTTGCCTCAAGTTTGCTTATTAAAAAGGTCAGCGCAGTACTTAAACGTGTGACAAACCCTAGTTGGGCATGCAATTTGGTACTACTACTACTCCCTCCGTCCCAAAATAAGTGTCTGAAGTTTGCCCAAAAGTGAATGTATCTAGACATGTTTCATGTATAGATACATCCATTTTTTGACAAATTTGAGACACTTATTTTTGGACGGAGGGAGTACTACTACATGGATTTCGGGTACACTCGAGCACATACTAATGACTCTGTCCCCACGTTCTTCCCCCAATGTAGGCACTAATTAATGTGGGAAGTATACGTTGGGTGGTCCTGATTAGGAAGTAGATCTGTCCGGATAGAGATAGCCCATCATGAGATTGGTAATAAACCATGTGAAGAATGCTTCCATGAAAGCCAGGATATGGTCTGGTTTGGTGACTGCGTCTGTACCTTATCTTGCAGGTATCAAGCTGCAAAAATCTTGCAGGTGCAATCGCTTGCACTTTTCCATATCTTGCACTTTAGGGCTGCATTCATTACGAAAAGATCAAGCGCAGCACAAGAATTGGGGTGTGATGCACTATATTATGAGCAGACGTGGCGCCGTGGACGCCATCCCCATCGCGAGCTCCTCTTTAGCCCCACCGGACGCAGCAGTGCAGAGCCCGAGCTGGCCCGCCCTTACCCAGATCGGGGCCCTTGGGCCCGATCTGGGCCTAGAGGGCCGCTGGCCAATCCTACTCCGCGTCGCCTCCGTCGCCAAGCAGCAACGCCTGCACCGCGCCGCCATCCGGCCTGCACCGGAGCACCGCCATCCGAGCCGCACCGCCGCCCAGGATCTCGCCGCCCCGCGTGGCTGCCCTGAGCACGGGTTGAGAACAACCGCCGCCGCCGGCACCGCTTGAGCCTTGCTCGGCGGCTCGCGCCGACGGCGGCGGGAGGGGAGAGGCCGGGAGGGGGGGGTGAAGAGGGGAGGGGACGGGCCGCGCCGGCCGCCGCGGGGGCGGCGCGGGCGCGGGGAGGAGAGTGGAGGAATGCTTCCTTCTGCTGTTGGCCTAAAATCTTGCCGCACGTCGTTTGGGCGCTCCAAATACATGCACATCCGGACATATCCCTGTCCCTTGTACACTACATTCTCTCGTCCTTTCTTTTCTGGTATAGAGACGCATGCAAGGGCTGATCCAAGTGGCACCTACTCATCCATGATCCATCTCCATCTCATCTCAATCGAGAACGATATTTTTCCATCTAGTTGGAGTCCAAGAAAAAATATGCACTCCCATGGGCGGATGGGCCCTGCTGCTCCACGCGCCGTGGACCCGGCTGGTGAGTGACGTGGAGGGTTGAGGGAGCGCTCGTGCGTGTGGATTTAAACTAGTCCACATCGACACGCGTGGCGTGACGTGGAGGCGCCGGCCCGCCCGTGCACGGAATGAAACGTCGAGGCTACAACCTTCTCCTCCCCCCGTGGCCCACCAAAAAGGCTTTGCGTCCGTAGGTTTTCTAATGCATACCCGTTGCAATGACGAGTGATGACGTGAGCTGGGAGAGGTCCAGAGAACCAAAATGACGTACGAGATCACGATCGATCTCGGCGTGGCATTGATCAAAACAGTCCTCGTGTGTTTCAGCATAGTAAGTACTCCCTCCGTTCCAAATTAGATGATTTTCATTTGTCCACATACGGATGTATCTAGACATATTAAATGTATAGATACATCCACATGTGGAGGAATGAAAAGTCATCTAATTTAGAACGGAGGGAGTATATGCATATATACCGATATTCGAATTAAAGCTGAAGATCACGTACGACGCTAGCTGCATGCGAATCTACTGTAGCTCATAACTGACCAGCAAAAAGAAACGTGCTAAAGTGGTCACCGGCCGGGGTTTTCTTCTCGACCAAGGAAA
This sequence comes from Poa pratensis, assembly GCA_947311845.1. Taxonomy (NCBI): domain Eukaryota; kingdom Viridiplantae; phylum Streptophyta; class Magnoliopsida; order Poales; family Poaceae; genus Poa; species Poa pratensis. The sequence goes on along the minus strand of CAMZMU010000063.1, from coordinate 127,279,281 downwards.
TGCGTATGGGTCTCTGCTGTGACTTGCACTAGAGAGTACACCTAGGCTAGAGATCTAGACATAATTAGCTTGGAATATTTAGCATTCACTCCGAATGATTCCGGCCCGGAGATATAGCAGCAGCTAGCAGATTAATTTGCAAGATATTATCTCGTGATTACCATGTTAAGCTTGGCATGGCGCGCATTACGTACCGTGTGTAAAGTAGTCCACACTGAAAGAAAGATAAATGGGTAACACGTAGCAGGAGTACTAGCTAGGGTCGAGGTAGCTAGTGAACCCTGCTTGAAGCCAGCAAATCCTCGCTGTTTCCGTCTCGGCCAAGACGTAGACTTAACTGCAGGTATCCAACCCGGCCAACCTTGACGACAGTCAGTAACTTAACACCGCCGAAAGCAAAACTGAAAATCACTTGCAGTTTCATTCAGAGTAGTGTGTCTGCAATGATTTGTGTTGAAGTTTCCGCGCTCTCTGTCAAACGCGCGCGCGTGTACGTGTATGGCAAGCAGCCATCAGCCATGCATGGTTCTTATCAGCAGGGACATACCGTTAGCGAGCTCGTATAGCCACGCGCGCATATGAATGGCACCGATGATTGATCGATCTATCTTGTCTTGGCTCAGGTACGTGGGACCCCCGCAGCCGGAAAGTACAAGATCAGCTGATGATCGGTCAGGTATACAACTGGTCACACATTGATCGATTCCCCGTATGATATGATCGTCATTGAAAAAGACGGCGCGGACCCTACATCGATCGATCGAGTTCGTTAATGGTTGGAGGCCATGGCTCTAATTAATCATGACGGAATCCAACTCTCAATCTCTTGTTAATCTTGGGTTTTTGTCAGTGTCAGCTTGCCTGGCCTGGTTAGCTAGTTGCTGATCAGTCATCAGAGTTGAGAGCAACTTCCGTGCTTGGACAGCAAGATCTAGCCAGGCTGCGACCGTCCCGGATGAATTTAATGGTGTCGACCGACGTACAGCGGCAACTGGGTCATGGCGAAAAGAAAGATGGATCATACGCGTACCAGCTAGCCGAGGCGGTGCGCGCCCTCACATGCAACAGAGGTCAAGCAGCAGCATCAACAAAGAACAAACGCCAAGTGATTTACGTCTTCGCCTTTCCCCTTCCGTCTACAGTGGAAGGCGATCTTTTTGGATCCTCCAGAGAACTCCACCCTCGCCGGCTCGATCCGTCGGATCCCTCGGCCTCCGCCGGCCGCCTCGGCGGCGGGAGACCGGGGATCCCGTCTCGTGTCCAGTACTTAGTGTAGGTGCTCTTTGGTTTGCAGGTCGCCGGCGATCTGGAGGTGGAAGCGCGGCGGCCGGTGTTTGCGGGCGGTGGTTCTCCTCTCCGGCGGCGGCGCTCTACGGAGCGTCGTCTTCGAGCCACCGCCACGGGCGCCCTCGCATCTCCGCGGAGGTGCCGTGGGCGTCGTTCCCTTGCTCGTCTCCGTGGACGGCGGAGCCCCCAAGGGCTCAAGACTCGAGATCTTTGGTTGACTCCGGCGGCGGCGACTCCGAAGATGACCGCGGCGTGGTGGAATCGCTGGATCAGGGGGGCGCGCGCCAAGACCGTTCATCGTCTAGGTTTCCGCCGCGGCGCGGCGGACGTTCAAGGCGGCGTCTCTCATAGGGCAAATCGATCCCTGACAGTGGCAAGGTGGAGGATGGTGGTCTTCGTCCTCGACGCCGGCGTGGTCGCCGATCTCGTTTCTTGGTTTGATCCCCCTACGTATTGCTCTTTCTTTGTTCTATTTCTGTGTACTTTGTATGTGGATTGCGGATGAATATACGTGGTGGTTTGGATGTGTCAAAAAAAAAAAGCAGCAGCATCAACCACTGGTCCAGGTCCAGAGCCCGTGGGAACGGGGAGCTATCCATGCATATCCAGGCTAAAGTTGTGACGTCGGTGGCGACGCGGGTGCACAGACAGATAAGCACGCCAGTTGGCAGGCGAGGCCCTCGCCCTCATCTACTCCCTCCGTTATAAAATACTCCCTCCATTCCAAATTAGATGACTGCTATTTGGATAAATATGGATGTATTTATACTTGTAACATGTCTAGATACATCCACATGTGGCTAAATAGAAGTCATCTAATTTAGAACGGAGGGAGTAGATGACTTCAATGTGTCAAAAAATGGATGTATGTAGACATGTTACGTGTATAGACATTTGAACAAATTGAAATCATCTATTTTGGAACGGAGGGAGTAGCAAGGAGTGAGGAGATCCAAGAAGCGCGTGGGCGGGCGCAACAAAAAATCACACAGCCTCCGTCAAAGAAAACAAGGAATATCACCGGTGGTATGGTTGCCCTCGTATTGTTTAATTACGAGGTACGCCCCCTCCAATTAATCACCAGGAATTGATTTGATTTGATTTGATCATGCGCGCGGGCGCAAGTGGATTCGATGACGACAGGCCTATGAATCGCATGATTGGGTACACGCATCCGCGGAAACGGTTTTGATTCCTGCTTCTTCTTCGCCACAAAGGACCAGCCGGCGATGGCCGAGGCCCCATGCTTCTTTTCTTGGTCGATTTCCACAGCTAATCAATCATCGATCGGCCGTGCATAGAATCGCACCAACAACAATAAGAACGACCGGCCGGCCCCAACTCAAGATTCAAGCTCAATACAAGACGGTGATCAGTTGTTCAAGACATTCCGAATAATAAACCATGAATGATTAAGAAGGGGTCCAACAATACATTTACAAGGTGTATACATTACAATCAGACTAATCAATCGACTCCATCTCGGTATATCTCTCGCACCCCCCTATCCAACTCATCAATCCCCCCTAACCGCTAACCTGCAATCTGACAGCTAAATCCTATGTGCAGGCTACAGAGACGCTGCCTAGTATGACATGATTTCACACCGGCCCCTAAGATTAACCACTCACTCACAGGCCATCATTGTTAGCCTTGCACGCATCAACAACACACACGACCGATCGACACCGCCTAATGAACCAACGCAATCCTGAATAATTGCAAGTTAATGAAGCAACTAACTAATCCAAGGCCTAGCAGCAGCAGATTGCACCAACCAAATTAACCATACCAAACTAACTATTGCTACCACGAATCCATCGAAATGATGGATGGATGGGTTCGTCAGAACTTCCACATGTTGGAGTAGTCGGGGATGGGGTCCGACCAGAGGTTGTCCAGCTCCGGGTACGACGACGACGGCATCAGAGACGGCATCTCCGACTCGGCGCCCAGCAGCGTCATCGACGGCGACGGCGCGTTCGGCCTGCAGTGCTTCCGGATCGCGTCCTGCTGGTTCCCGGTGCCATGGTACTGCGAGTACCCGCCGCCGTCGCGGGTTCCGGTCGTCGCCGGCAGGGAGAAGTAGCTGTAGGGGCTCTGCACCTGCTGCTGCGGCTGTTCGGTCTTGACCTCGTAGAAACCCATGCCCGCCTCCTCAGGCGGCACGGCGGCGCCGGAGGTGGAGCTCGAGGCGCCGGTGAAGTCGTCGTCGGTGGCGCCGCCGAACGGCGAGTCCATGGCCATGAGCGGTGGAAGCTCGGCGCTGCACTGGAGGAACTCCTCGAGGAAGTCGAGCGAGGCGCTGCGCGCCATGCCGCCGGCCCCTGGCGCCGCCTGGGGCGCATTCTTCGCCACCAAGTCTTTGTTGATCACCCGGCACACGGCCCATTCGTCCTGCACGCAACACGTTGAAAACAACTTGAGAAACAATACGGAGCGCGACATGTGAGCGCACGAGCGAGCGCGTGGTCCAGCCGCCCTCCACCGATCGACACGGAGACGACGGAGACGGGGAACTTGAAAAGAGGAAAATAAAAATCGAATCTTGGCGGCCGGCCGTTACCTTGGCGGAGCGCGGGAGGTGGGCGGGCAGCTTGCCGTCGAGGCGGTACTCGTGCATGACCCACGGCGTCTTCCCGCCGCGCGGGGCGCGGCCGAGGTAGAAGACGAGCGTCTTCTTCATGCCGACGAGGACGGCGGAGCGGCCCTTGCCGCGGAAGATCTCCTTGTCCCGTCCGGTCGCCTTCCAGTAGCCGCTCTCGGTGGCGCGGTTGGTGCGCATCCCGGTCGGGTACTTGCGGTCCTTGTGCACGAAGAAGTACCACTCCTTCTCCCCCATCTTCGCCTTGCCTGCACACACACAGACCAAAGATGTTCAGATCCAGTCGCAACGAAGCACGGCGAGGCAAATCAATTAGTAGCACACTAGCTAGCTCGGCGGGTACTTACTTGGGAGATCACATGGCTCGCACTTGTTGAGGTCGACGTCGGCGATGACGAGGCAGGAGAAGCGGGGGTCGAGGGCCTTCGGGGTGAGGTAGTGGGAGACGACCTCCTCGTCTGTGGGGTGGAACCGGAACCCCGGCGGCAGCTCCAGCTGCTTGTCCATCACCGCCGTCACGTCCGAGTGGTCCGACATGGCCGCAAGCTTGAGCTAAAGAAGAGATCTCAGGAGGAAGAGAGGCGTGTGGGGTGTCTGCGAATGAACCGGCTACAGAGAAAGAGAGAGAGATCGATGGAGCTAGGCGGGTTTAGAAGAAGGAAACGGAGCTGCGGGGAGGGGGCGCTTATATAACACCGCCGAGTGCCGTGCGGGGGAAGGCAACTTGCCGCAGAAGCGCCCCGCTAATTACTCTCACTTATTTACTGCGCTCCTCTTAAATACTCCTAAGATAGTACGAATTATTCGCTGTAATATTTTCGCGGCAGAAATAATTAATACTACCAGATAAGCCTGTCCTAATAACGTGCTAATGATGATACACCTCCTAATCACCGTCTACTGATTAGTCTAATCCAATCCTTCCCCATTTGCCCACCCTCGCGCGGTGACATTTCATTGGTTACACGTATGTACATTTTTTTGAAACACAGTACGACGCAGACGCTCACATACACGTGCATACACTCACCCCTATGAACGCACACACGTACACCCTATCCCTATGAGCACCTTCGAAAGACTGAGTCGGCGGTCGGGTCTTGAGATTGACGAAGTCACGACAGGCGCCTCGCTGTCAACGGGAACGTCGCCTCCCACCGAAGAATATTCCGACTAAATGAGAAACACCAATGTCAAATCTGGGATTTGAACTCTGATGAGCTGGGGGTACAACCACCCTCCTAACCATCCTACCACAGGCAGGTTCTCTACACGTATGTACATTGAACCTTCGAGATTGATGAACGAATTTAGTTTCAGAAAAAATTGCGGCAGATAAGCACTGCTAGTACGAGTACTAAACAACGGTTCTTCAGTTAGAGCAAAAATAGTTCTCTGAAGAGCCAATAAGCTTCGATTTCTCCATGATTTTTCCCAAACGGAATCCACATATTTTCAATCATCTCGACGAGGAGACAAATTCAACGGCCGAGCTAGTTAGGTGGTTAGAACCGATCAAGCCAGTACTACGCACTAGTAGACGTCAATTCCTGCTGTTTTTGTGTGTGACCAAGAGCCGCCGATGCTTCGTCCCAGAATTCGCCTCCTACAGTCGCTTGAAAGATACCAGTAACAATGATTCTTAACGTCTAGCTAATCTATAGTGAGGCCATCCAAGTGCAGCCACACAAAATTAGGAAAATCCGGGAAATTTCAGAGCGAAACTAACTAAAAGTTTGCGTTGTCAGCTGGTGAGGAATCGACAGTAAATCCGAAGTGACACCAAGATCCTTTTCTCACCAAGCCTAGCTCTCCGTCATGTCACTGACGCGTACCGCTACTGAACAAGCCGGAAAATGGCAAGCGAAACGCACTATTTATATGCAGTGCTTAATCAGGCCTAGCTGTTGAATTCCCGGATCCATCGACCAGACAAATATGCAATGCAGACGGTCTGTTTGCAGGTAAAATCCAAAATGTGTAAGTGTATTTTTAGGCACATATATATCATAATAGTTGTGAGCCCAGAAGAACACTGTACCATATTCCAATTGCATTGTGCTCTGGGGACACATACATTGAGATTTTTTTTTCCAAATAAATAAAAGACACTACATTCAAGATTTGGGATCCGACAGGATACTTAACCACCAAGCACAACTACAAGCTAATTCGATGGCCCTAATGGGAAAAAGGTAATCGCGCGTGTGGAATAGTAATTATCGAGGGTTACAGCTATTGATCTGCAAGTTGATGAATATAACCACATAGTATAATATTTGTGAGATGATTAGTCTAGGTCTTGGACAATCAGGCAGGGATACAGTTCATTATGTACGCAAAGACTAAATCTTTAGCACATTAAAAGGAGTAGGAATTAACATCCATATCCGATGATTAGTGGAGTGTAATTAATTTGAGATGGAGTGGGCGCTACGGAAAATCCAACGAGGAAGCTTGGAAAATCTTATGTCACGCGTTGGCCAATGCATACTATGCCCTCTGGGTCGTCGGTGGGTCGATTCAGAAGTCAGAACCTGGAGAAGTTTTTAGCGTCTCAATGGAGAAAAATGTAAAATGAATATCATGTCATGATCAGTATACGAGCTGGCCACGGGCTGGAATGCATACAAGTGAGAAAATGTCGTCTGTTTTTGTATCCAGAGTAATTGGTATGGACAATTTCAGTACTTCACAGGCGCAGGAAACCCAGCAATTTCGTCGAACACAGCAATTCAGAAACCAGTGGTTTCCAAACAGTAGTATTGAAGAAGGCACTACGTGCTGTATACATACGTGTAATCCTCAGCTGGTGACACGTATGTGAGATTTAGTCTAGTCTTGGATCAGTTTTTTTTTATGTTTAGTCTTCGATCTGCCGAGGATACATTTCATTAAGCATGCAAAGACTAAATCTTGAGGACATTAAATGCATTTGGAATTAACATTCTTATATGATGCAGTGCGCGCTAACATTCTCTTTTCATTATAAAATAATAGAAAGTTAGCGCGCACTGTAGAAATTTGAGGTGCAGTGCGCGCTAACTTTCTATTATTTTATAATGAAAAGAGATTAAAAATAATTTGACCAACTATTTCATCAGTATACTTGCTACAGCTTTTAGCGGGACCTTATACTAGGGAAATTGCAAATAGATTATGGTTTCGTTTTGATAAATGGAACTGGGGATAGCCTCGCTGAGAATCTAATTTTTATTTTGCAAATAGAGCCCAAGCTGATGTATTTTCAGAATTCAAAATCTGTATTTTATGTTTCAAAATTTGAAATAAAAAATCATCGGTGTAGATAATGTCGTGATCTACCATTGATTCATATTATTTTAACCCACAATAAATGACAAATCTGACTAAATTTCAAATTTTCTAAACTGTGCGCTGTTCACCTATCCAGATCTACAACATAGTCAAATTTGCAGCCAAAAATGGAACGAATTTTTGCATTGAGATTTTGGACGGTCGAGGATCTCGACGTTAGCTACGCCTAGAAATTATTTTCGATTTTTTTTTAAGTTTCAAATATCAATTTTGAAATTTTCAAAACCGAGCTTCATGGAGCTCGGTCTCTAAAACGGCTTGCTCCTTGTACTAGTACTACTACTAAAGAACATATGTATTCATCAGACAATATGTCCTTGCATCGACACTTGTTCGCTGCCCACTGGTCATTGGGTGCTACCTTTTCTGGAATTGGAATACATGCTAGATTGTTCATTAGTGAACACAGAAATGTATCAAAACTAATTTTGTATCGAGAAAGATCAGTAGCTCAGTAATCATTGGCACACAAAACCCAGCTGCAATTTCGTGGCACACAGCAATTCAGAAACCAGCTAGCGGTATCCGAACAGCAGTATCGAAGAAGGCACTTGGCTTGGTACAATACATATGCGTAAGCATCATCTGATGCCTGATGACGAGTGTAATTAACAAGCTGTCTCAAATCAAAACTAAACACTTTCCATAATTGCACATAACTTCGCTGCCAGAAAGCAGCGAGGGAGGGAATCTCGATCCAGAAATGGCCGGTGTTTGGTGGACCTGTTCATCGGCCAGATCGAGTCCCTGTCGAAGCGTCGATGGTTCCGGAAGTAGACAAGTCTCCCTTATCATTCTGCGACAGCAACACTGCACCCGCTGATGCCAAGCGAAGATATGGATTGGAATGAAAGTTTCGCTTGCCATTAAATTAAATTTCTCACAACGTGGCATAGAAAAACCCCGGGAAATTCCAAGGGAGATTCCCTGGAAATTGTTTTACTCCAAAGCCGGCCCAATTTTTAATCACGGGTAGTCGAGTATAATATGGCGTGGTCTGCCATGATCGCAGGCCGATGGAGGGATGGATTTGCTTGGTCCTGAAGCGCAGGAACAAAATGGAAATGCACGGCGGATGAAAAAGCCTAGTCGCCTAAGCTCCATATATCCGGCATTTTGCTTGATTCTCCGTCCCCCTTTTCGCCAAGAAAAGTCATTTTGCAAGCACGGGTATACTGTACATGCTAGTGCTGTATTGCGCGTGAAGCCATCGCCAGGAAAGTTCTTTCTCCCGTCGGCGTACAAACGGGCGGCATAACGGACCGTCCAGCATCGTTGATACGCCGACGGTACGGCCGTCGGCGTACACGCGTTATTATACACCGACGGCTGCCGTCGGCGTTTTGTTGTTTATTTATTTATTTTCGTATATAATATTCATTTCTTTATTTCTCTATATAATATTTAATGTAGTTGTAATTTATATATATATTGGACCTATAATTGCCCTCCCAATTTCAGTATCCCACCCACGTAAAATAACGGTTTGAGTTTTCCGGAACCCAACCCAACAACATATACATGTAAAACAAATAAAAACTTTTCCTGCCTCAATAGAGAGAAAGTGAATCCGGTGATGTCGGTCACACGTAGGAGTAGATTCTTGCACATTTACAACACACAACACACTTGTATACATATGGTATGTCACAACCTAGGTTTGGGTGGGGTTCCGACGCTCCGGGGCCCCGCTTCGGTGAAACCCTGAATCCGCTGGAAAAACCCTAACGTTTCCGTCTACCCCCATAGACGAGCGTCGAAAGGGGTAGCCCAGTGGACTTTTTTGCTTGGTTGTGTTATGTTAGGCCATAGGAACATGAGAAACCAAAGTCTACCCCAAATCGACACACGATTCCATCCGGTTCGTCCGAAAGGGGAGTTTTCACCTCTAAGTGCAGAAACTCACAAGAGAGAAAGTGAAGCCGGTGATGTCGGTCACACGTAGGAGTAGATTCTTGCACATTTACAACACACAACTAACTTGTATACATATGGTATGTCACAACCTAGGTTTGGGTGGGGTTCCGACGCTCCGGGGCCCCGCTTCGGTGAAACCCTGAATCCGCTGGAAAAACCCTAACGTTTCCGTCTACCCCCATAGACGTGCGTAGAAAGGGGGTAGCCCAGTGGACTTTTTTGCTTGGTTGTGTTATGTTAGGCCATAGGAACATGAGAAACCAAAGTCTACCCCAAATCGACACACGATTCCATCCGGTTCGTCCGAAAGGGAAGTTTTCACCTCTAAGTGCAGAAACTCACTAGAGAGAAAGTGAAACCGGTGATGTCGGTCACACGTAGGAGTAGATTCTTGCACATTTACACAACACACACACTTGTATACATATGGTATGTCACAACCTAGGTTTGGTTGGGGTTCCGACGCTCCGGGGCCCCGCTTCGGTGAAACCCTGAATCCGCACAGCTCAATGGATCAATACTTCAAGTGTTACGGAATGGTGGACAAACCTTGCCTTGGGGAATGGTCGAGCTAGGAAGGCGCGCGATGTCTTCTATGATCATGCTTGTCTCATAGGAAATTTGAAATGAGCGAAATGCAAGATTTTTCCGTTATAACGCTACTCTCTCTAGTGTCATCATTGTGAAGATTACGGATGAGCCCAAATTGTGGGTGTTGGCCGGGAATCTCTTTGAAACATGTAACACCCGGGAGAGTAGACATTTTGCAAGTCCAAGGATGTGTCATAGGCTCGTTTCTAAACCACTAAAACCTTCTCTCTTTATCAATTAAAATGATAATTCTTTTGCCTCGTTTCAAACAAAGAAGCACAACTTTTTTTTGCACTAATCCATATATTTCTTATCAATAAACAAATCCACACGCCACATTGCTAAAGCGGAGCACGCAAAAATTTGTGTTTATGGACCCGTCTAAAACCTAATCGGCTAAGAATTAACTTAATTCTTAGTCATGTGACATCACTCCACGATTTTGTACTAGGTGGACAATTTTTTATGTATTGCATGAACATTATTTATTTCTCTTGTACTACCCATCTGCAACTAAAAAAACACTACACCACGATACCACATTCCCTACCGCTGTCTGTCGGCAATAGTGACTTTCGCCGACGGACTGTGGGTCGGGAAAACTCATGACAGACTGTTGGTCAGAAAAACTCATGTACACAGTCGAACTATCGGTCGGCGATTCTCTTGACTTTGCTGTCGCGCAGTCGGTCGGGAATTCCCGTATGCACATCTGATGGTCGGTCGGTAAACAAGGCCGACCAACTGCTGGTGGCTAAATGGGCTGAGCGAGATGTTCGCGCGCGGAGACGAAAAGTTACCGCGAATACTTGGCCCAGCCCGCGAAAAAATCTCTTATGTGCCCGCTAGTCCGCCCCGCGCGACCTAATTCTCCATTTATACTAGGTCAAAAAAAATTCCCCATTTATGCCCCGCGCGACCTAGTTTCTCTCTCTGGCCGGTGGCGGCGCTCCGTCGAGTCCTTCTCCGAGCATCCTCCCCCTACTGCTCTTGCGCCCGGCGCCGGCGCGCTCTTCCGGACGGCGGTGCGCCCTTCTCCCGACGGCGGCGCTCCCATCCTCTCTCTCTCCCCTGCGAGCACCGCCGCCTCCCATCTCACCTGTCGTACGCCCCACCCTGAGCCTCAAGGGGAGCCGCCCGCATGCGCTGGCCGTGCTCGAGCCGACGGCTGACTCGACCTGCAGCGTCGGAGCGAGGGACGGAGGCGACGGCGCCAGAGGGAGCTGCAACCACCATCCACGACGGCGACCCACGTGGCAGCAGTGCCTCCTCAGATCAGTAAGTCCCAGCTGGACTTACAGTGACCGACAAAGTCAGTCGGCAATACCGATCCCCGACCGACTTTCGGTCGGCGAAAGCCGTTTTCCCTACCGATTTCGCAGATGGGGATGTAGTGTCGTGGTGTAGTGAAATCTCTGTTGCAAGCCATGTGCAACTCGTATACTCCACGATTCACGATGCAAATCTGGCAATTCTAGATTTGATTGACCAAATTCCCACTCGAATGCAAAATAGAAAAAAATAGGGTGTTTAAGGCAGAGTCGCCTGAAAAAAACATCCAACATTGAGTATACTCTGAGACGGCAAGACTTCGTCGGACATCCGTGTTTGCCGCCGTCGCGCGCGCAGTTGTGGCCGGGTGCATCTAGCACCTTTGCATGTCATGAAACGCTGCAACACGCATAAGACAAGCTCCTCCCCCTAGCCACATGTCCGCGCCACGCGGCCTGCCGACGGCAGTCAATTAAGCTAAACCACTAGTTAATTAACCATGTCGTCGTCATGGGCACTATATATAGCATACATGTAATCTCGATCCATCCAAAATTGTTGGTGCTTCACCAACACACTGAAGCAGCAACAACAACTCGGTCGACCGCGCGTTGCCAACACCAGACGCCAACCCGCGCAAGATGACGCACCGAGCGTATATAGGCATATAGCTAGATAGATCTGGCGCCAGAAAGAAATTTTAATCTACTATAAGCAATGGCTACAGTAATGCCACTACGTGGCGCCAGCTGTCGTACGTACCGGAACTTGGGCGCCACGTAATTGTACGAGCTAGCATAGGCACAGAACAAATGCGTGGCTAGGCTGGGACGGAACGCTTGCCATGTTTAATTACTGGAACTTACTCCCTCCGTTTTTTAATATAAGATGTTTTAGTTGTTGTACATGTTGTCTAGAATCAATTTTGCCCTCTAGGGCTGGGAACTCATGAATAAAAAGTTGGATACCACCCAACCCTCTACCATATCTAGAGAAAGAGAATAGTTCTTTTATTTTTATACAGACTGCTAAGTTCCTAAATTCTTTATCCAAACCTATTTGATCATTAACTTAGATTTTCCCAAGATTTTGGCCGCTATTTCGAAATTATTCTACTATTCCAAAGCCAATGAAAATAAGTAGGACCTCCAAAAATACATACTAAAGTGAATGAACATGTACACTAATACATGTCTACATACATATTTGTGTACAAGTGCATGTGGACAAATGCTAAAACATCTTATATTAAAAACGGAGGGAGTACGATATACTCCTACATGTACGTACTGGCCGGCAAGAAATTCAAGGTGCGGCATGGCATATAGGGCGTAGTACAGTGTACAGTAAGTCTACGAGGATGTCTGGATCAGCGCATATAAAGGTTCTTCTGTGCTTATGTGGCATGGATCTAGCTAGTGCTGCGGTGCTAGCTGTCTGCCATTCTGCATTTGCTGTGGAGTGTGGAGTACTACCATTTTTGCTGTCAAATGATGTCTAGGTGTCCCGTTAGTTAGTCAGAGCTCAAAGGGTAGCTGGGATCGAGCCCTCCTTACGTACACACCAATGGCAATACCTCATCCACTCCTCACGTACGTACGTGGCACTGGCGGTATTAAAATTTCTTTTCAGGCGGCCAATGCGTCCTTTTCACGACGTAGGATCCTTTGCAAGTGGTGCAATTTACAAATGTCTTGCTAATACTTTTCGATAAAATTCGTGTTATTTAGTGCGATCAACTTGCAGATATACACACAGCAGCCTGGATTGCTAACTAATCTAGAGCTACGCTAATCATGAAGCCTTGAACGGGTATGTATGGCTTTGAGATTCACAGGTCAGCGCATGAACAGAAGCTGGCCACCTCTACACAAACGCCACGTACGTAGGTAGCTAGATTTGACTTGATGGTTCAGAATTCCCACTGCATTTGTTATTACTTGGACGCTGGGGTCTTCTGCTTGACTTTGGCACATACGTACTCCACAACGCGGTACACTATACTAAGTATATTTCTTTTCTTTGAGGGAACTATACTGCATAGTTTATACGCGACTTAACGTTGATATACATACGAGTATATTCGGAGCCTGGCTATTAGTCGGTGACCGGCCGCCTATGATCGTCGGTAGGTTCCCGTTCAGGGTGGCGATATGAAAACGGAGCCACTTGATCAGACAAATAATTTGTGCAGAGAGACGATTCGATCTGATCTGGGCGTGCCTAGGATTTGGTGTAGAATCAAAGCATAATCGATCGTACGCACCCGTGCGGCCTGGAAAAGCTGTGAAGCCGCAATACGGACCCGGGGATTACGGGTTTGACCGTGCGTGCGCGCGGCCGGTCTGGACGGTTTGGGATCGTGTGCAGTAGCGGACAGAGGAATCGATCCATGTTTTCAGCCTGCATTTGACTGCTAGATCTCCTTCGCTCGCTGCCTCGAGTCCAACAAGCTGCCCAGGAGGATTTTTGGGGACTGGGTTGCCGCCCGGGCGTGCATGATTCGTGGAAGAAGACGACGAGGAGGAAATGCACAAACGATTCAAGTTCGCCGTCTAGTCAGCAATATGTAAAACACTACTGCTTCTGTAATTTTCTGTGGTAGAACAGGCAGCTAGCTTAAAAAAAAATAGTGAGCAGCTAGCTTAACTTGCTGGCAATGACGTTTCCAGGGAAACGGGTGAGGTCGTGTACTTTACATGGGCCGAAGGAGATTAGGGGCCCGCGTACACCAGCCTTGGCCCGTGTAAGCGGAAACTCCTATACGCCGCTCATTGCGGCGCCGCATAACACCCGTGCCATCTGGCCCTAGCCCATTTATTCTGCTTCTTCTGTTCTTCTGCCTCGTGTGGGCGATGGACCTGATTCCTTCCCCATTTCCCCTGTACGTGAGAGAGAGCGGCAGCAGGTACTAAAACCGCCAAACAGTGATTTTGCTAAAAATAAATAACAAAACTCCAATCAGTGATTGGGACTTCTATAAAAAAAAAAAAACAACTGATCGGTTGCTGAGATGAGATTTTAGGGAATATTTTCTTTCCTTTTACTTTACATTTCATTCCTTTCCTTATATCTTATATATGTTTTCTGCTTTTTTTCCCGCAAAAAAATGTTTTTTCTTTATTCTTTTCATTTTATTTTCTTTCCTTTTTTTCGATACAAGGAGTCTCAAACGAGACTCTCAGTTTCATTAAAAATGAAACCAGGGGTGTGAGAACATTCAGTCTCCAAAGGCACAAAAGTCAGTGGTCTGTTTCAACAACAAAACTCCACGAAATGGCTTGCTAAACCTGCCATACGCTCACGACATCAGGAGGCAGGGACAAAACCCCCATCACCGCTGCCTGACAGCGTACTACAAAAATAGAACCCAGCAAAACAGAGTCTTCAGGAGCAAAATATCAATACATAAGTACTAAAAGAACTCTCCACATAAGGTTTTCATCAGGACGAGCCACAAGCTGAATGCACATAAATACTGGTAGAGCGATTTAACTGAAAACTCTCCATTTTTAGTAAGAACCCATATAACTTTGTGAACTCTCCATTTTTCTTTCCTTTTACTTAGCGCAAAAGTTGAAGAACACTTGTTCGCAGAGGGAGGGAGTATTTCACATGTCCAATCACACTCACCAAGGTGCTTTATACGGAGTAGTTATTAACTTGTTATTAGACGTACAAGCACAACAGCCAGCGTATGGTGTCCGCAAAACTCCCCTTTCGGGCGAACCGGATGGAATCTTGTGTTGATTTGGGTTAGACTTTGGTTTCTCACCTTCCTATGGCCTAACCTAACACAGCCAAGCAAAAAACTCCACTGGCCTACCCCTTTCGACGCACGTCTATGGGGGTAGACGAAAACGTTAGGGTTTTTCCAGCGGATTCAGGGTTTCGCCGAAGCGGGGCCCCGGAGCGTCGGAACCCCACCCAAACCTAGGTTGCGCCATGCCATATGTATACAAGTGTGTTGTGTGTTGTAAATGCAATATCCTACTCCGGGGTGTGACCGGCACTACCGGCCTCACTTTCTCTCTAGTGAGCTCCTGCACTTAGAGGTGAAAACTCCCCTTTCGGGCGAACCGGATGGAATCTTGTGTTGATTTGGGTTAGACTTTGGTTTCTCACCTTCCTATGGCCTAACCTAACACAACCAAGCAGAAAACTCCACTGGCCTACCCCTTTCGACGCACGTCTATGGGGGGTAGACGAAAACGTTAGGGTTTTTCCAGCGGATTCAGGGTTTCGCCGAAGCGGGGCCCCGGAGCGTCGGAACCCCACCCAAACCTAGGTTGTGCCATGCCATATGTATACAAGTGTGCTGTGTGTTACAAATGTGCAATATCCTACTCCGGGGTGTGACCGTCTTCACCGGCCTCACTTTCTTTATAGTGAGCTCCTGTACTTAGAGGTGAAAACTCCCCTTTCGGGCGAACCGGATGGAATCTTGTGTTGATTTGGGGTAGACTTTGGTTTCTCACCTTCCTATGGCCTAACCTAACTCAACCAAGCAGAAAAGTCCACTTGCCTACCCCCTTTCGACGCACGTCTATGGGGTAGACGAAAACGTTAGGGTTTTCCCAGCGGATTCGGGTTTCGACGAAGCGGGGCATCGAGCGTCGGAACCCCACCAAAACCTAGGTTGTGCCATACCATATGTATACAAGTGTGTTGTGTGTTGTAAATGTGCAATATCCTACTCCGGGGTGTGACCGGCTTCACCGACTTCACTTTCTCTCTAGTGAGTTTCAGCACTTAGAGGTGAAAACTCCCCTTTCGGGCGAACCAGATGGAATCTTGTGTTGATTTGGGGTAGACTTTGGTTTCTCACCTTCCTATGGCCTAACCTAACACAACCAAGCAAAAAACTCCACTGGCCTACCCCCTTTCGACGCACGTCTATGGGGGTAGACGAAAACGTTAGGGTTTTCCCAGCGGATTCGGGTTTCGCCGAAGCGGGCATCGGAGCATCGGAACCCCCACCAAAACCTAGGATGTGCCATACCATAAGTATACAAGTGTGTTGTGTGTTGTAAATGTGAAATATCCTACTCCGGGGTGTGACCGGCTTCACCGGCTTCACTTTCTCTCTAGTGAGTTTCTGCACTTAGAGGTGAAAACTCCCGTTTCGGGCGAACCGGATGGAATCTTGTGTTGATTTGGGGTAAACTTTGGTTTCTCACCTTCCTATGGCCTAACCTAACACAACCAGGCAAAAAACTCCACTGGCCTACCCCCTTTCGACGCACGTCTATGGGGGTAGACGAAAACGTTAGGATTTTCCCAGCGGATTCGGGGTTTCGCCGAAGCGGGGCATCGGAGCGTTGGAACCCCACCAAAACCTTTTTTATGATGTCTTGATTTATTCTAAAAGTGTTTCCGGTGTGATCGATTCATATTAATACACTACCATCATCCGTGTTTTGAATTTAGTAATGTTAGAAGAAAAAATTGAAACAATGTGTAGTTATCAAATTGCTTTGTGTGCATTTTAACACTTCATATTAAAAAAATATACTATTATTTTGATGCATATTATTTTGTACATGAGAAGTTATTATGTCACATAATCGTAGATAGATTTGAAAATTTTGACTCATTTCAATCAATTGTCACGGGATTATTAATTTGTTTTTACAAATATCATTTTCCATTTTCTTACCTTTTTATGAAGCAAGTATCAAAAACATCTTGCAAAATCACCCATCTAATTGTCACAAAGATTAGTCCATATTTGATAGTTAATCCCCAAGTATTAGAAATTTTCTTGGTTTCTATCTAATTTTGTCTATTTGATAGTTAATCCCCAAGTATTAGGGGGCTTCGGAGCGTCTGAAACCCACCAAAACTAAAATTCTTTGGCATGGAGTCATTTTATGTGTATTAATTGCTAGGAAAAATGATAAACTTGAGTTTTGACAAAGTTTTCAGAAAACTTCTTCACAAAAGGGTCAATTATCTATAAACATGTACAAATTTCGAATCAAATGATCTAGATATGATCATTCCCGTGGCATAATTTGTGATAATGTGCCCATATTTTAGACATAGGTGTATCTTGGTATGACAAAGAATGTATAGAACTGAGGTCTTTCAAATTAGTTTTATAAATATCGTTTTTCATTTTTAATTGTCAAAAATGACATTGTTTGTGAAGCAAGTACACAAAATATGGTGGGAAATGACACCCATCCAATTATCACGCAAAGTAGACCATAGTTTATGGATAATGGAGCAATATTAGGATTTTTATCGGTTTCTACCTAATTGTGCCTATTTAAATGACTTCATACCTATTTTCCGAAAGTAATTGAAATATGAACTATAAGTGTGTGATACTTTTCCCTGAGAGTTTTACAAAAATAATTTTAAGATAGACAAGTAGTGGTTATATCACGTAACCGTCGATATTTTTGAAAAATGCGACCTCTTTCAATCAAAACCAACGGTGGTCATTTTGCCTATTTTTTACGAAAACCTCAAAGACAGTGAAAAAACCCTTAAATAATACGATTAAATTTGTATTTATCATTTTTATTTGCAACT
Source organism: Poa pratensis (assembly GCA_947311845.1). Classification (NCBI taxonomy): domain Eukaryota; kingdom Viridiplantae; phylum Streptophyta; class Magnoliopsida; order Poales; family Poaceae; genus Poa; species Poa pratensis. The sequence continues at coordinate 127,261,730 of CAMZMU010000063.1, read as the reverse complement.
GTTACACAAATAGGCGACCCAAGGCGCAAGTTTCACATCTTTTCGATTTGTGTATATTTAGTTACGCTGCTTTGAAAATGCCAAAGAAACACAAATGCATGTACTATGTCCTGATTGGTTGGGAGAAATAAGGTGTGGATCGATGACATGGCGTCTTCTGGTTGGTCAAAACACCTCACCCCGCACCATCTCCTCACGTTGTCTCACACCAGCCCCACACACGCACGCACCTTATCCTCTCCTTCCTTCTCCTCTCACGCACCACACACGCACGCACCTTATCTTCGTCGCCTCCGTCTCCTGGACGCCGCGTCCGAGCTGTACGCCGCCGTCCACCTCGAGCTGCCGACCACCCGCACCGGCGTCTGCGCGGATCTCGCGGGAGAGCCCAGGCGCGAAATCCTAGCCCCGGCGGCGATGTGCGGGTGCGTGGCGGCCATCACCAGGGCGGTGCTGGCCATCCTCGACGCCGTCCTCGTCGGCTGCTTCCTCTCCGACGCGGAGCGCCGCCCGACGCGGCTGTCCGCCGCCTCCATCCCCGACGCTGGCCATCCTCGACGCCGCCGTCCGAGCTGTACGCCGCCGTCCGTACACTACGCCCCGACGCGGCTGTCCGCCGCCTCCATCCCCGACGCTGGCCATCACCTAGATGGAGGAGGACATGGAGCTCTGCCTCAAGCCCACCACGGTTTTGCAGCGCCTCTGTCCTCGCCCCGTCGGACGCCGCAGGCCCAGCCCGCCCCCTGCCTGTCCCGAGCTCGTCCCCACCGAGGGGCGGCCGGGATTTTTTTTTGTGACAGGAGGCCGCTCTACGCCGATGGCAATACCGTCGGCGTCTGGAGGGCTGACGAAGACGAACGGATGCCGTCTTATGGGTCCCACCACAACCTACGCCGACGGGGTCGCATACGCCGACGGCAGGGGGGCTACGCCGACGGGCTGCTACGCCGACGGCGATACGCCGACGCAGACGTGCCTACGCCGACGGCTTCCGGCCGTCGGCGTCTCGTGGGTTTCCCGTAGTGTCTAGTCTAGCTCCTCAAACAAGGCACCACAATTGCGATGGATGGATCGGTTGATTGCCCTTTTGACTCGCATCTCCGGCCGGCCGGTTGAATGATCCGATCCGCGTGACAGCCACTAGTAGAAGTGGTGGCCGACCCTGTAATCCTGTATACACGGACGGATATGTATGGCCATATGCATGCTGCTATCCGGTTCCGGACATCGTTGGGGCAATTGGAGTACTCCCTCCGTTCCAAATTAATTGACTTCCATTTGTCCAAATGTGGATGTACCTATACTTGTAACATGTCTAGATACATCCACATGTGGGCAAATAGAAGTCAATTAATTTGGAACGGAGGGAGTAGTAGTAAAGGTTTGCCGAGGGAAAAGGCATGCATGCATCGTCAGTTCTTCTCGTACCCATGCATCTGGTTTCCCATCTTCACTCGTTCGCCCCCCCCCCCCATCCCCCCCCACCCCCCCCACACACACACCAGGTGCATAAATGGCGCTATTTTGGCCCGCCTGGGGGCACCGGTGCTATTTCTCGTCCTGGACGCCGCATTTTCCCAGCCGTGAAACCCAACCAGTAAACCCAGTATTTAAAGTTTGGACGAGAATTTAAACTAAACACGGCGCTCTACATGCCGAGCTGGCTGTACAACACCGTGTAGTCGCCACCGTCGTCGTCGGAGTCGCTCGGCGGCGCGTCCAGGGCGTGGCTGAGGCCTGCACTGTAGTCGTCGCGGTGCCACCTGCTCGGTCTGGGCACGTCCTCGTAGCTATCGTCGTAGAGGTAGCGGCGGCCGAAGCCTCATCCGCGTGACAGCCACTACGACTTCCGCTTGACTTCTGACGGCGGGCGGGGTCAAGCACACGCATCACTTCTCATTCGATTGCTACGACTAGACACTACCGGAATCCAGAAATTTGCCGTGTAGGCAAAGGACACGGCAAAGACATGTCGGAGCACGGCAAAGGATTTGCCGTGCCTGTTTGCACGGCAAAGCCCACAGGGCCTAATACGTGTCGGCAAAGAATCTTTGCCGTGATCCCTGGACAAAACAACACGGCAAAGACCTCTGCCGTGCGTTGCTATTTTGCCGTGCGCCAGCCTACTGTCAGACGTGGTCAACGACCGAACCTGCCTTTGCCGTGCGCCTCCATTTTGCCGTGAGTTTCCAGGGAGAAAGCTCGGCAAATCCGAAACCTTTGCCGTGCATCGGCTGGAGGGCATCACGGCAAATCCTAAACCTTTGCCGTGCGTCGGCTGGAGGGCATCACGGCAAATCCTAAACCTTTGCCGTGCTTCGGCTGGAGGTCATCACGGCAAAGCCTAAACCTTTGCCGTGCGTCTAACACCACGGCCAACACCCCTTTGATCAAGCACAGGCACGCGCCACGTGGTGGGCTATGCCGTGATCATTTGCGCACGGCAAACATTTGCACCTTTGCCGTGATTGTTTGCGCACGGCATATTGACCAAATGGTCAGCACCACATTGCCAGGTTGCACAGGCACGCGCCACGTGGTGGGCTTTGCCGTGATCCTTTGCAAGGTTGCACAGGCACCCTAACGTTTCCGTGTACCCCCATAGACGTGCGTCGAAAGGGGGTAGGCCAGTGGACTTTTTTGCTTGGTTGTGTTAGGTTAGGCCATAGGAACATGAGAAACCAAAGTCTACCCCAAATCGACACAAGATTCCATCCGGTTCGCCCGAAAGGGGAGTTTTCACCTCTAAGTGCAGAAACTCACTAGAGAGAAAGTGAAGTCGGTGAAGCCGGTCACACCTAGGAGTAGGATATTGCACATGTACAACACCCAACACACTTGTATACATATGGTATGGCACAACCTAGGTTTGGGTGGGGTTCCGACGCTCCGGGGCCCCGCTTCGGCGAAATCCTGAATCCGCTGGAAAAACCCTAACGTTTCGTGTACCCCCATAGACGTGCGTCGAAAGGGGGTAGGCCAGTGGACTTTTTTGCTTGGTTGTGTTAGGTTAGGCCATAGGAACATGAGAAACCAAAGTCTACCCCAAATCGACACAAGATTCCATCCGGTTCGCCCGAAAGGGGAGTTTTCACCTCTAAGTGCAGAAACTCACTAGAGAGAAAGTGAAGTCGGTGAAGCCGGTCACACCTAGGAGTAGGATATTGCACATGTACAACACCCAACACACTTGTATACATATGGTATGGCACAACCTAGGTTTGGGTGGGGTTCCGACGCTCCGGGGCCCCGCTTCGGCGAAACCCTGAATCCGCTGAAAAACCCTAACGTTTTCGTGTACCCCCATATACGTGCGTCGAAAGGGAGTAGGCCAGTGGACTTTTTTGCTTGGTTGTGTTAGGTTAGGCCATAGGAACATGAGAAACCAAAGTCTACCCAAATCAACGCAAGATTCCATCCGGTTCGCCCGAAAGGGGAGTTTTCACCTCTAAGTGCCGAAACTCACTAGAGAGAAAGTGAAGTCGGTGAAGCCGGTCACACCTAGGAGTAGGATATTGCACATGTACAACACCCAACACACTTGTATACATATGGTATGGCACAACCTAGGTTTGGGTGGGGTTCCGACGCTCCGGGGCCCCGCTTCGGCGAAACCCCGAATCCGCTGGAAAAACCCTAACGTTTCCGTGTACCCCCATAGACGTGCGTCGAAAGGGGGTAGGCCAGTGGACTTTTTTGCTTGGTTGTGTTAGGTTAGGCCATAGAAACATGAGAAACCAAAGTCTACCCAAAATCGACACAAGATTCCATCCGGTTCGCCCGAAAGGGGAGTTTTCACCTCTAAGTGCAGAAACTCACTAGAGAGAAAGTGAAGTTGGTTAGGCCATAGGAATTTTTTACTTGGTTGTGCTAGGTAAGGACATAGGAACATGGAAACCCTACTACTATCACATTTTCTCACAAGAATGCCCCCGGTTCCCCCGAAACGGGAGATTTCACCTATTAGTCTAGAATGTTAGTGGAGAAAGAGTGCGGCCGGTGAAGAGGTCACACACCGGAGTAAGTTCTTGCACTTCCAGAACACCCAACACACTTGTACACACATTTTATGGCACAACCTAGGTTTGGGTGGGTTTCCGACGCTCCGGGGCTCCGACTCGGCGAAAACATAGAAACGGGGGAAAACCCTAACGTTTCCGTCTACCCCCCTTCAACGGCGTCGAAAGGGGGTAGGCCAGTCGACTTTTTTACTTGGTTGTGCTAGGTAAGGACATAGGAACATGGAAACCCTACTACTATCACATGTTCTCACAAGAATGCCCCCGGTTCCCCCGAAACGGGAGATTTCACCTATTAGTCTAGAAAGTTAGTGGAGAGAGAGTGCGGCCGATGAAGAGGGTCACACACCGGAGTAAGTTCTTGCACTTCCAGAACACCCAACACACTTGTACACACATTTTATGTCACAACCTAGGTTTGGGTGGGTTTCCGACGCTCCGGGCTCCGACTCGGCGAAAACATAGAAACGGGGGAAAAACCCTAACGTTTCCGTCTACCCCCCTTCAACGGCATCGAAAGGGGGTAGGCCAGTGGACTTTTTTACTTGGTTGTGCTAGGTAAGGACATAGGAACATGGAAACCCTACTACTATCACATGTTCTCACAAGAATGCCCCCGGTTCCCCGAAACGGGAGATTTCACCTATTAGTCTAGAAAGTTAGTGGAGAGAGAGTGCGGCCGGTGAAGAGGGTCACACACCGGAGTAAGTTCTTGCACTTCCAGAACACCCAACACACTTGTACACACATTTTATGGCACAACCTAGGTTTGGGTGGGTTTTCGACGCTCCGGGGCTCCGACTCGGCGAAAACATAGAAACGGGGAAAAACCCTAACGTTTCCGTCTACCCCCTTCAACGGCGTCGAAAGGGGGTAGGCCAGTGGACTTTTTTACTTGGTTGTGCTAGGTAAGGACATAGGAACATGGAAACCCTACTACTATCACATGTTCTCACAAGAATGCCCCCGGTTCCCCCGAAACGGGAGATTTCACCTATTAGTCTAGAAAGTTAGTGGAGAGAGAGTGCGGCTGATGAACAGGGTCACACACCGGAGTAAGTTCTTGCACTTCCAGAACACCCAACACACTTGTACACACATTTTATGTCACAACCTAGGTTTGGGTGGGTTTCCGACGCTCCGGGCTCCGACTCGGCGAAAACATAGAAACGGGGGGAAAACCCTAACGTTTCCGTCTACCCCCCTTCAACGGCGTCGAAAGGGGTAGGCCAGTGGACTTTTTTACTTGGTTGTGCTAGGTAAGGACATAGGAACATGGAAACCCTACTACTATCACATGTTCTCACAAGAATGCCCCCGGTTCCCCCGAAACGGGAGATTTCACCTATTAGTCTAGAAAGTTAGTGGAGAGAGAGTGCGGCCGGTGAAGAGGGTCACACACCGGAGTAAGTTCTTGCACTTCCAGAACACCCAACACACTTGTACACATATTTTATGTCACAACCTAGTTTTGGGTGGGTTTCCGACGCTCCGGGGTTCCGACTAGTTTATGTCACACGGGGCTAGACGACACCTCACACGTAGGTTTACTAAGTTCGGGGTTTCGATCGACACATATGCGGCCCACACCGGAGGGTTTATCTAAATTTTCGAGAACCATATTAAGTGAAGTAAATTAATGTATTACAAGACTTCACAAAGTAAATAAACAAAGCAAAATAAAAAAATTGAAAGAGTAGGTTTGCCGTGATGTGAACAGTATGGCGCACGGCAAAGAGCATGTTTGCCGTGATGCCTGCATATGGCTACACGGCAAAGAGTTTGCCGCCAAATTATTTTGTGCGCGCGAAAATTTGTCAGCTCTCTGCCGTGCATATTTCTGCATCTACACGGCAAATATCGTTTCCCGCCAGTGCAAAAATATTTCCCGCGAATTATTGGCGAGGGCGGCAGAGTTTGGGATCTGGTCAAAATGTGTGCCGTGTAGGTACTGGAAGGATCACGGCAAAGTATATTGTGCCGTGCGTTTTTAGTTTGCCGTGGGTCGTATCTTCGCATGCCGTGCCTGAAATCTTTGCCGTGATGTTCCTATTGCCTACACGGCAAAATATACTTTGCCGTGTTCCGAGTTTCTGAGGCTCACGGCATATACCGTGCCGCACGGCAAATCTCAATTTTCCGGCAGTGAGAAGTATTGGTCGTCACTGTATATCTGTATCTGTATGCATGGACGGATATGTATGGCTATCCGGTTCAGGACACGTTGGGGGAACTAGAAAAGTTCGCCGAGGGGAAAGGCATGTATTGTCAGTTGTGCTTGTAACCATCTGGCCTGCACTCTTTTCAACTGTGCCTTTACTTGCTCAGGGAGCTTGCGCACACACTGAGAAAATGCTTGCCCTGCTGACTGATCGGGACACAGATCTTTTTCTGAGTTCGTTCGTTCGTTTTCAGTCGCCATCTTCCTGCTCCAGATGCTCGATCCTGATTCGTAAGTTCAGCAATTTTCTGAGCTTTTTTCAGGTGTTCGCATCAGGACATTCTAGGAGTATATGCTCAGGACATGCCCATTTCGGGAAGCTTTGAGGCGATCAGGTCAAGGGCTCGGCAAATGATTAACCGCGCGTGGAGTGCCATCGCTGAGCACCTCGATCGCTCCGCAGTCACGCAGCAATCACGTACACCAGGTCAATATCATGGCACATCTAATCTTAAATTTCTCCATCAAGACGCACACTACTGCCCCATCGACAACGATCCATCATAATATCGCACAAATTAAGGCGTGTACATATCTGGCTAATAAACGTTCACTAGAACTAGGCTCTAATCCCATATACTGTATATATGTATGGTTCATTACATGGCACACACATACACACACCAAAAAATGTTAAGTAAATATCAAACCCTTGCTTCTGAAACTCTCGAAACTCTTCGCCAGCTGTTCGCGACGATCGATGTTTATCACTAGCTGTCCGGTGCGTGCGCCACTTGAAAGCCAGGAGGAAGAACCATCATACTGCATCATGGAGTGCTGGAGCGGCACACTCAACTCCACACGTGGCACACCGCCGAGAGAGACGGCAGCCCAGCATCCTGGAATGAGCCATCAGGAAATTCCCTGCACCTGGGCCTATTCATTAGGATAGGATTATGACTACCAACTTGCAGTACCAACGTTGATCGACGGATCGATCTGCCTGGCTCGGAAAGAAATACTCCCTCCGTTTCCTCCGTTTCAAATTAGATGATTTTCATTTACTCACATGCGAATGTATCTAGACATGTTATGAGTATAGATACATCCATATTTGGACAAATGGAAGTCATCTAATTTATACTAATCACTCCGTCCCAAAATAAGTGTCTTAGATTTCCCAAAAAGTGGATGTACCTAAACTTGTTTCATGTCTAGATATATCAACTTTTGAGCAAATCTGAGACACTTATTTCGGGACGGAGGGAGTATAATTTACTAGAACGAAGGGAGTACATGGATCTAGTCATTTCAGCTCGCGTAACTGACACATACAGTTGGTCTGTGGATCGGAACAGATACAAGTGTCACTGGACACGGGCAAAAACGACACGAGGATCTCCGCATATTGCCAATCCAGTAGTTAAAGCGTTTCTCATATCTGAAACTCTGCAGGGTAAAAACAAAGGTTGGTAGAACAGTCAATTGACACGCTTGCAGATTTTTTGGTTAGCTCTGGAAAATATCAGAACTTCATAGGAGCTTCTGCCACTTTTTTTCTTGGGTCTCTTGATTTTTCTCTCTGTGTTGAGGCGCCGGTCAATTTGCTTTCACCATCTTTCACATGGGCAGCTAGCGTTTGACAAAGCGACGTCAGAACTGAAACTGGTCGTCCTTGGTTATTTGCCACGGTAGTACTACTACTGCCAGAAAATGTTTTTGACTTCCGAGTTTCGCTTATCCCCTCTATTTTGAAATATTCAAAAGAAATACTTACATGTTTAAAAAATCACAATGATATATCTTGCAAGCACAAAAGATCTGCTACATAAAAATGACAAAATTTGATAAATTTGGTAATATGAAAACATGCATATCCACACTTTTATCATTTCTGCGTAGCTCAGAATACAAAGTATTTGAAATTGATATTTTGCACCTTGTGTAATACCACATCCTGTTTTTTTGAAACTCGTATATATGATTTTTGATTTTTTTTTTAAAATAACAGGATCACTGGATTTTGGGAGTCAGAGATTTTCACTTTGCCAAAACGTGTCTTTGACTCCCGATGTTCAGGGCTCCTCCATTTTAAAATATTTTATAAAATATATTTACATGTTTCAAAAATTCTGAAACTGCGTTCTAGTGCTTCTGATTAAACCGTGGCCAAAACTGCCACTGGACTAGATTTCTCCGCTCGATCCAATAAGAACAGACGCCGACCGATATGTCCAACCAATGCGTACCAAAGCTGATTAACTTGCCTCAAGTTTGCTTATTAAAAAGGTCAGCGCAGTACTTAAACGTGTGACAAACCCTAGTTGGGCATGCAATTTGGTACTACTACTACTACTACATGGATTTCGGGTACACTCGAGCACATACTAATGACTCTGTCCCCACGTTCTTCCCCCAATGTAGGCACTAATTAATGTGGGAAGTATACGTTGGGTGGTCCTGATTAGGAAGTAGATCTGTCCGGATAGAGATAGCCCATCATGAGATTGGTAATAAACCATGTGAAGAATGCTTCCATGAAAGCCAGGATATGGTCTGCTTTGCGTCCGTAGGTTTTCTAATGCATACCCGTTGCAATGATGAGTGATCACGATCGATCTCGGCGTGGCGACATGGCATTGATCAAAACAGTACTTACTCGTGTGTTTCAGCATAGTATATGCATATATACCGATATTCGAATTAAAGCTGTGATTTACTGAAGATCACGTACGACGCTAGCTGCATGCGAATCTAGCTCATAACTGAACGGCAACAGGAAACGTGCTAAAGTCGTCACCGGCCGGGGTTTTCTTCTCGACCAAGGAAATGCGTATGGGACTCTGCTGTGACTTGCACTAGAGAGTACACCTAGGCTAGAGATCTAGACATAATTAGCTTGGAATATTTAGCACGTAGCAGGAGTACTAGCTAGGGTTCTGGATCGCGTTCGGCCTGCAGTGCTTCTGGATCGCGTCCTGCTGGTTCCCGGTGCCATGGTACTGCGAGTACCCGCCGCCGTCGCGGGTTCCGGTCGTCGCCGGCAGGGAGAAGTAGCTGTAGGGGCTCTGCACCTGCTGCTGCGGCTGTTCGGTCTTGACCTCGTAGAAACCCATGCCCGCCTCCTCAGGCGGCACGGCGGCGCCGGAGGTGGAGCTCGAGGCGCCGGTGAAGTCGTCGTCGGTGGCGCCGCCGAACGGCGAGTCCATGGCCATGAGCGGTGGAAGCTCGGCGCTGCACTGGAGGAACTCCTCGAGGAAGTCGAGCGAGGCGCTGCGCGCCATGCCGCCGGCCCCTGGCGCCGCCTGGGGCGCATTCTTCGCCACCAAGTCTTTGTTGATCACCCGGCACACGGCCCATTCGTCCTGCACGCAACACGTTGAAAACAACTTGAGAAACAATACGGAGCGCGACATGTGAGCGCACGAGCGAGCGCGTGGTCCAGCCGCCCTCCACCGATCGACACGGAGACGACGGGACGGGGAACTTGAAAAGAGGAAAATAAAAATCGAATCTTGGCGGCCGGCCGTTACCTTGGCGGAGCGCGGGAGGTGGGCGGGCAGCTTGCCGTCGAGGCGGTACTCGTGCATGACCCACGGCGTCTTCCCGCCGCGCGGGGCGCGGCCGAGGTAGAAGACGAGCGTCTTCTTCATGCCGACGAGGACGGCGGAGCGGCCCTTGCCGCGGAAGATCTCCTTGTCCCGTCCGGTCGCCTTCCAGTAGCCGCTCTCGGTGGCGCGGTTGGTGCGCATCCCGGTCGGGTACTTGCGGTCCTTGTGCACGAAGAAGTACCACTCCTTCTCCCCCATCTTCGCCTTGCCTGCACACACACAGACCAAAGATGTTCAGATCCAGTCGCAACGAAGCACGGCGAGGCAAATCAATTAGTAGCACACTAGCTAGCTCGGCGGGTACTTACTTGGGAGATCACATGGCTCGCACTTGTTGAGGTCGACGTCGGCGATGACGAGGCAGGAGAAGCGGGGGTCGAGGGCCTTCGGGGTGAGGTAGTGGGAGACGACCTCCTCGTCTGTGGGGTGGAACCGGAACCCCGGCGGCAGCTCCAGCTGCTTGTCCATCACCGCCGTCACGTCCGAGTGGTCCGACATGGCCGCAAGCTTGAGCTAAAGAAGAGATCTCAGGAGGAAGAGAGGCGTGTGGGGTGTCTGCGAATGAACCGGCTACAGAGAAAGAGAGAGAGATCGATGGAGCTAGGCGGGTTTAGAAGAAGGAAACGGAGCTGCGGGGAGGGGGCGCTTATATAACACCGCCGAGTGCCGTGCGGGGGAAGGCAACTTGCCGCAGAAGCGCCCCTAATTACTCTCACTTATTTACTGCGCTCCTCTTAAATACTCCTAAGATAGTACGAATTATTCGCTGTAATATTTTCGCGGCAGAAATAATTAATACTACCAGATAAGCCTGTCCTAATAACGTGCTAATGATGATACACCTCCTAATCACCGTCTACTGATTAGTCTAATCCAATCCTTCCCCATTTGCCCACCCTCGCGCGGTGACATTTCATTGGTTACACGTATGTACATTTTTTTGAAACACAGTACAACGCAGACGCTCACATACACGTGCATACACTCACCCCTATGAACGCACACACGTACACCTATCCCTATGAGCACCTTCGAAAGACTGAGTCGGCGGTCGGGTCTTGAGATTGACGAAGTCACGACAGGCGCCTCGCTGTCAACGGGAACGTCGCCTCCCACCGAAGAATATTCCGCCTAAATGAGAAACACCAATGTCAAATCTGGGATTTGAACTCTGATGAGCTGGGGGTACAACCACCCTCCTAACCATCCTACCACAGGCAGGTTCTCTACACGTATGTACATTGAACCTTCGAGATTGATGAACGAATTTAGTTTCAGAAAAAATTGCGGCAGATAAGCACTGCTAGTACGAGTACTAAACAACGGTTCTTCAGTTAGAGCAAAAATAGTTCTCTGAAGAGCCAATAAGCTTCGATTTCTCCATGATTTTTCCCAAACGGAATCCACATATTTTCAATCATCTCGACGAGGAGACAAATTGGTGGTTAGAACCGATCAAGCCAGTACTACGCACTAGTAGACGTCAATTCCTGCTGTTTTTGTGTGTGACCAAGAGCCGCCGATGCTTCGTCCCAGAATTCGCCTCCTACAGTCGCTTGAAAGATACCAGTAACAATGATTCTTAACGTCTAGCTAATCTATAGTGAGGCCATCCAAGTGCAGCCACACAAAATTAGGAAAATCCGGGAAATTTCAGAGCGAAACTAACTAAAAGTTTGCGTTGTCAGCTGGTGAGGAATCGACAGTAAATCCGAAGTGACACCAAGATCCTTTTCTCACCAAGCCTAGCTCTCCGTCATGTCACTGACGCGTACCGCTACTGAACAAGCCGGAAAATGGCAAGCGAAACGCACTATTTATATGCAGTGCTTAATCAGGCCTAGCTGTTGAATTCCCGGATCCATCGACCAGACAAATATGCAATGCAGACGGTCTGTTTGCAGGTAAAATCCAAAATGTGTAAGTGTATTTTTAGGCACATATATATCATAATAGTTGTGAGCCCAGAAGAACACTGTACCATATTCCAATTGCATTGTGCTCTGGGGACACATACATTGAGATTTTTTTTTCCAAATAAATAAAAGACACTACATTCAAGATTTGGGATCCGACAGGATACTTAACCACCAAGCACAACTACAAGCTAATTCGATGGCCCTAATGGGAAAAAGGTAATCGCGCGTGTGGAATAGTAATTATCGAGGGTTACAGCTATTGATCTGCAAGTTGATGAATATAACCACATAGTATAATATTTGTGAGATGATTAGTCTAGGTCTTGGACAATCAGGCAGGGATACAGTTCATTATGTACGCAAAGACTAAATCTTTAGCACATTAAAAGGAGTAGGAATTAACATCCATATCCGATGATTAGTGGAGTGTAATTAATTTGAGATGGAGTGGGCGCTACGGAAAATCCAACGAGGAAGCTTGGAAAATCTTATGTCACGCGTTGGCCAATGCATACTATGCCCTCTGGGTCGTCGGTGGGTCGATTCAGAAGTCAGAACCTGGAGAAGTTTTTAGCGTCTCAATGGAGAAAAATGTAAAATGAATATCATGTCATGATCAGTATACGAGCTGGCCACGGGCTGGAATGCATACAAGTGAGAAAATGTCGTCTGTTTTTGTATCCAGAGTAATTGGTATGGACAATTTCAGTACTTCACAGGCGCAGGAAACCCAGCAATTTCGTCGAACACAGCAATTCAGAAACCAGTGGTTTCCAAACAGTAGTATTGAAGAAGGCACTACGTGCTGTATACATACGTGTAATCCTCAGCTGGTGACACGTATGTGAGATTTAGTCTAGTCTTGGATCAGTTTTTTTTTATGTTTAGTCTTCGATCTGCCGAGGATACATTTCATTAAGCATGCAAAGACTAAATCTTGAGGACATTAAATGCATTTGGAATTAACATTCTTATATGATGCAGTGCGCGCTAACATTCTCTTTTCATTATAAAATAATAGAAAGTTAGCGCGCACTGTAGAAATTTGAGGTGCAGTGCGCGCTAACTTTCTATTATTTTATAATGAAAAGAGATTAAAAATAATTTGACCAACTATTTCATCAGTATACTTGCTACAGCTTTTAGCGGGACCTTATACTAGGGAAATTGCAAATAGATTATGGTTTCGTTTTGATAAATGGAACTGGGGATAGCCTCGCTGAGAATCTAATTTTTATTTTGCAAATAGAGCCCAAGCTGATGTATTTTCAGAATTCAAAATCTGTATTTTATGTTTCAAAATTTGAAATAAAAAATCATCGGTGTAGATAATGTCGTGATCTACCATTGATTCATATTATTTTAACCCACAATAAATGACAAATCTGACTAAATTTCAAATTTTCTAAACTGTGCGCTGTTCACCTATCCAGATCTACAACATAGTCAAATTTGCAGCCAAAAATGGAACGAATTTTTGCATTGAGATTTTGGACGGTCGAGGATCTCGACGTTAGCTACGCCTAGAAATTATTTTCGATTTTTTTTTAAGTTTCAAATATCAATTTTGAAATTTTCAAAACCGAGCTTCATGGAGCTCGGTCTCTAAAACGGCTTGCTCCTTGTACTAGTACTACTACTAAAGAACATATGTATTCATCAGACAATATGTCCTTGCATCGACACTTGTTCGCTGCCCACTGGTCATTGGGTGCTACCTTTTCTGGAATTGGAATACATGCTAGATTGTTCATTAGTGAACACAGAAATGTATCAAAACTAATTTTGTATCGAGAAAGATCAGTAGCTCAGTAATCATTGGCACACAAAACCCAGCTGCAATTTCGTGGCACACAGCAATTCAGAAACCAGCTAGCGGTATCCGAACAGCAGTATCGAAGAAGGCACTTGGCTTGGTACAATACATATGCGTAAGCATCATCTGATGCCTGATGACGAGTGTAATTAACAAGCTGTCTCAAATCAAAACTAAACACTTTCCATAATTGCACATAACTTCGCTGCCAGAAATGGCCGGTGTTTGGTGGACCTGTTCATGGCCAGATCGAGTCCCTGTCGAAGCGTCGATGGTTCCGGAAGTAGACAAGTCTCCCTTATCATTCTGCGACAGCAACACTGCACCCGCTGATGCCAAGCGAAGATATGGATTGGAATGAAAGTTTCGCTTGCCATTAAATTAAATTTCTCACAACGTGGCATAGAAAAACCCCGGGAAATTCCAAGGGAGATTCCCTGGAAATTGTTTTACTCCAAAGCCGGCCCAATTTTTAATCACGGGTAGTCGAGTATAATATGGCGTGGTCTGCCATGATCGCAGGCCGATGGAGGGATGGATTTGCTTGGTCCTGAAGCGCAGGAACAAAATGGAAATGCACGGCGGATGAAAAAGCCTTGTCGCCTAAGCTCCATATATCCGGCATTTTGCTTGATTCTCCGTCCCCCTTTTCGCCAAGAAAAGTCATTTTGCAAGCACGGGTATACATGCTAGTCTAGTGCTGTATTGCGCGTGAAGCCATCGCCAGGAAAGTGCACTGTTGTCTAGTGCCTGTTAATAGTATACGCACAGCTACTGGTATATATCTCGTAGAATACTTTTCTGTTAGTGGCTGCGAATTTTCCTCTCTCTTTGTCTTACCTCATGCATCATGATGATGCGGAAGATTTTGGTCAGTTGAGGGCTTGAGGCAAGGCGAAAAGGAAACAGTCGCAGCTAGGTAGCCGTTCCTTTGCGTGGCGGTGGGTCCCCGTTCCGTTTTGGGGATGCGGTGGACGGCGAGCTAGCTAGCTAGCTAGGCCACCGCCGGAATTCGATCGCCCGGGCTGTGGCGCATCCCATGCGCCTTCCAGATCATTACAACGTGCCCGTGCCGCCGCCGCCCTTGGCATGAGATCGTCGTCGGGCCGGCTGTGAATGTGATCGGACAGGAGAATGTATAGCCTTACGATACGGATCAGAAACAGCCCGAAAACTGAACTACATTGCCGTGTGTGTCCTTTGGAAGCGGAAAGAAGTGGAGTTTAGCTGCGATGCGTCGCACCGGCCTAGCTAGCTAGCTAGTGGCCCAACTGGCGGGCAACTGGGTGTGTTCCTGCGTGCGTGCAGCTGAGACGATCGATCGAGGTGGTGGCCGTTTCTGGAGACGAAAGGGTCGAGCAGAACTGGCAGCCTAGGGTTCGAGGACGGTGTTGAGGACGTCACTTACGCTCAACTACGACCCTGCACGTCCGGCCATTAGATTTCTTTTAGGCAATAGATTATTGACGGGCCGCCGAATAGATTGACGATGACGCATGCATGCTGAGATAATTGGTGATCGCTCGGCTCCGTTGCAACATACCCAACCAAATCGTCCCATACAGTATTATGTTGCAACCGCACTTAATTAGTTAGGGCGGGTCACCCAAACCGAATACAGAAAGTGTCCGTTTAGAATGAGTTTGTGATGGCTGCAGACTGTCCGACCGGTACACCCAACTGTGCCCCCTATTTTGCCACGGACATGTCCATTTTACACCAAATACTTTTGCAAATTAGCAGCAACCACTGCGTCGAGCATAGAGGAGGCCAACTCGTGCTGTACATCGACGGCGGGGCCCGGTCTTGATCGTTGTGGTGGTCGCCGGCAGTTGCTGTCCACGGGGAGAGGGATCTGGAGAGAGACGTTCGTGGGGAAAAGCGAGAGAAAAGGAGTCAAGAGAGAAGTGGGATGCATGGGTGGCTGTCATTGGGCCAGGCCGGACGTGAAGGAGGACAAACGGACACGTGGACAATGTACACCCCGCCCAACTTCCTCCCTAACTTTGTTCTGGAAATCCGGTTGTCCGAGCCAAAAAAAAAAAAAAAAAGGGACATTGATCCATTTGGGGTGCCCCGTTGAGACATGCCCAGTATCCGCGCGGACACATCTTCCTGCTCAACTGGTTCAAGAGGTTCCCCCAGTTCAAGTCCCACGAGTTCTACATCGCCGGAGAGAGCTATGCTGGTAACTGACTGAGCATAATAAATTTCAACGTCTGAGCTTTGCGATTCAGTCAAAGCACGTCGACTGAAAACATGACACTGATGGGCGCGCGGTGTTCTTGGCAGGGCATTACGTTCCGCAGCTGTCCGAAAAGATCTTTGACGGGAACAAGCAAGGCCCCAAGGAGAACTACATCAACTTCAAGGGCTTCATGGTAGCTGATTCACCACGAATCCATGCTCTTCTCCACCTAATAATTCTTGACCATATCATCGTAATCTCCTTCTTACATAACTATCTTACTTAATCACGGTGATGACGGCGATGATGCAGATTGGGAATGCTCTGATGGACGACGAGACAGACCAGACGGGCATGATCGAGTACGCCTGGGACCACGCCGTGATCTCTGACGTCAAGGCCCACTGCAACTTCAGCATGGAGAACGCGACCGGTGCATGCAACAAGGCGCTGGACGAGTACTTCGCCGTGTACCGCCTCATCGACATGTACAGCCTCTACACGCCCGTCTGCACCGACACGTCGTCGTCCTCTGTTCTCGGCCATAGCAAGAAGATCGGCGTCCACGGCGCCGCCCCCAAGATCTTCTCCAAACATGTATACAAACAATTCATCTTCGTCTCCGCTCCAAACACATCAACATGTGGCGCGCTAGCAGTTTGTCCTCTTCCCCATCTTCAGAAATTTCTTTCTCTATCGTCCATACTTGAGGCTCTTTCTGTTTGATTTCTTCTGCATTTTCTCTTTTGTCAAAGTGGTGACTTGGGAGTACTTAAGATAAAACAGCCAGCTCTATCCTGACTTTGCTCATCTGGATGTGTGCACACGCAGCGGGAACAAGTCTGAAAATCTCCTCCGGATCTAGCGGTTCGTGACGGAAGGCTCGGGCTTTTTCCGACAGGTAACAAAAGGAGACGACCAAGTACTCACTCCATACTTTATCTTATCTCCTAACCTAATCAATCGCCTGCGATTCATCAGCATAATGTACAACAGTGACGTTAATAACAATCTCGTTAATCACACAAGGATCAAGTTGCAAAGGCTTAACTCCATCGAACGCCAAAATGCATGTCCTCTCGAAGGCACGCCCGCACCAATCATTCAGAGTTTCACAGGCGGAACCGTCCGTGTTACTACTAATTAGCAGCAGCTGAAAGTTTTTTTTTTCATAAAGAGCAGCAGCAGGTGAAAGTTAGCGGGTAGGTAAATTCAACGCACGCGTGCGCTGGGTGGCGGTAATTTCCGGGAACCCCAATGCATGCATGATCGATGCCGCCGAAAGCGCTGCTGGCGCGGCGGTCTGGAGATGTCCGGCGCGGCGCCGCCGGCCGCACGGAGGAACCAGCAGCATGCATGGGACCGTTTCACATGCCATGGACCAAGAGGTCGATATGATCCATCCAGGGATAAATTAGCCGAGAAAAGGACGCCCACGTACGCGCGCGGCCTAACATGTAATAAAACAGAAGGCATCAATCAACCTCGGGATCAATCGCGCCAGCCTAATTAATTCTTGGCATCATACCATTACTTAATCACGGGCGCCGCTTGTATGTCGGCAGCAGAAAATATGACATGTGATTGGCACGCATGCATTGTGCACGCTTCAAGCAATAAATGATCGATCGGTTTTTGGCGGCTAGTGCGTGGGGTTTATCGTCGTCCAGATCGATTGGCAATCGTCCCAACTCTTTGTCCGGACGTGAGATGTGTAGTCTGCATGGTTGCTGGATTATCCACGTACGCAGTGCAACTGCTACTGGACGTACGGCGAACGGCGGTGACCTCGATCGATCTCCGTGGAGGTCGTCGTTTTCGGCTGTTGATGATTGGACACGATCGATGGTTTTGCTCTCTCGGTTTTCATGCTTAATGCATGCGCTTGTAATAATTTACATCTCTGATGGCTTTTCCTATCGAGTTTTTTAACTATATTTTTACCATTTTAGAGCAACATGATGTGAATTGTGATCCCCTCGATCATGAAACATGTGATTAGACCTATGAAACATCGGTCGTCATGCCGCCTTGCCCTGCATGACACAAGAAGAACGGTGGTTGCTGCTGCTTTGATCTCTGTTTGGGCGGAGGGAGAGAAGGGGGAACCGGAGCTCTCGCGACCCACCCCACCCTAACCCTAGCCGCCGGGCCGCTCCGCTCCTCCTCGCCCTCCCCTCCTCCTCCTCGCCGTCCCCTGCCTCGCCCCCCGGCGGGCGAGCAGGGGACCTCCGTTCTCGCGGTCGCCTCGAGCCCACTCCCCCACCCCCTCCCCTCGCTGCGCCGCCGGACGGCGCCGCCGGCCGAGGGCCGGGCGTTGGCTCTCCTCTCGCCGGATCCGAGGGCCAGCCTCTCGCTGTCATCTGAGAAGGCGGAGTGGCGTGACGTTGGGTGTGGTGGGTTGTGGGAGATCGAGCGAAAGCTCTGGCTGGTGTTTGCTAGCCCGATGACGGCGACGCCCACGGGCGCCGTAGCCCTCCTTGGAGGCGTCATGGTGATCTCCGCCCTTTCTCTGTCTCGGGTGAAAACCCTAGGTCCTTGTACCGGGCAATGGCGGCGCCTTGGCGTCGCGAGCTCCTTGGAGACATTGCCATGGGACGAGTGCCCCAACGGTTTGGTGCAGTGGTCTACGGATGTGCAGCGGCGCAGGCGGTGCCTCTGCCTTGGCCCCTGTTGAAGTTCTTCAACCCAGTTGTTTGCAGGTTCCTTCTTGCGGCGGCGGCAGTTATCTCTTTGCGGCGCTCCTTGCCGGCGGTTCGGCGCCGTCGAGCCTGGCGAGGGGATAGGGGTCCCCTCCAGCAGTAGCGCTTTCGGGAGTGGTGCCTATGCGCGGATCTTCCCGGCAACACTGGTTGTCCCTTCCTCGGCGTGTTTGGCATTGGCCTTGCCTTGGGCACTCCAGTTCGTCCCTCCAGAAGCAGGCGGCTTTTTTTCGTTCGGTTCGTGCCCGTGAGCGACTCTCACCAAGCTCCTGGTGTCAAGACGCTGTGCGCACAATGGAGTGCTTCAGTAGGGGTAGGGGCCTCTGCTTCCTCCTGGTGCTGGTCGCTGCTGCTCGAACCTGCTGATCTTGTGTTTGCTGTGTAGTTTGCTCTCGTTGCGAGCTGTAATCTTTCTTGCTTGTTTTCTGTTTTTGGCTGTTCTCAGCACCCTTGTATCCTTTGCCGTTTGTGGCTTCGTTAATTCAAAGCCGGCTCTTCGAGCCTCCCTTCTCAGGTGAGGAGCCCAAACAAGAATAATCGACAAAGGCAATAAACGGAAAAACTACTCTCCTCGTTTCTAAATATAAAATGTTTTAACTCCTTTAGATGTTGATTAGATGTGGACCGAAATGAATGAACAAATACATTAAAATGTGTCTAGATAAACATAGATACATGTGAATCTGATAAAAGACTAAAATAATCTAAATTTAGCAACGGAGCGAGTACAACTCTAGGCCACAAAAAGGAGCCGAAAACTTCGGCTCATGTCTGCACAGTTTTTTGGTGCATCAAACATCAGCTTCTTTTCACCCATTCTACACTTTGGGAGACGATTGTAGGACAAGGGTCCAGGTGGGGGTGGTCGAGGCGTCTAGCCCGTCAGTTTTTTTCAACTCCGGGATTTTGGCATGGGGGTTTCAAGATAAGCCCCAACACTTGCTTGAGGTAAAGACTAGTCTCCAAACTTACTTAACATACAACCAAATCTGGCAATTAAAGATCAACTTATTTCTAACTTTCCAAATGCTTCAACGTAGGCGATGGGAAAATTCCGGGAACTATCCCCACTGCAACTAAGTTCAAAAATTGGCGGCGCATCTACTCTGTAAATGTCGTTCCACCTCCATGATATAGACAACAATTCTTCCCTGGAGCGGCTTTAGAGATACCTCCACAGCTCAATGGATCAATACTTCAAGTGTTATGGAATGGTGGAGAAACCTTGCCTTGGGGAAAGGTCGAGCTAGGAAGGCGCGCGATGTCTTCTATGATCATGTTTGTCTCGTAGGAAATTTGAAATGAGCGAAATGCAAGATTTTTACCGGAATAACGCTACTCTCTCAAATTGTGTTTTGGCCGGGGCTCTTTGAGCCATGTAGCACTCGGAGAGTAGACATTTTGCAAGTCCAAGGATGTGTCATAGGCTCGTTTCTAAACCTCTAAAACCTTCTCTCTTTATTAATGAAAATTATAATTCGTTTGCCTCGTTTCAAACAAAGATGCACAACTTTTTCTTCACTAATCCACATATTTCTTATCAATAAACAAATCCACAAGCCACGTTGCTAAAGCGGAGCTCGTAAAAATTTGTGTTTATGGACCCGTTTAAAAATTTAAGTTAATTCTTGACATCACTCCACGATTTTGTACTAGGTGGACAATTTTTATGTATTGCATGAACATTGTTTCTCTGGTACTACCCATCTGCAAATAAACAAAATCTCTGTTGCAAGCCATGTGCAACTCGTATACTCCACGATTCACGATGCAAATCTGGCAATTCTAGATTTGATTGACCAAATTCCCACTCGAATGCAAAATAGAAAAAAATAGGGTGTTTAAGGCAGAGTTGCCTGAAAAAAAAAATCCAACATTGAGTATACTCTGAGACGGCGAGGCTTTGTCGGACATGCGTGTTTGCCGCCGTCGCGCGCGTAGTTGTGGCCGGGTGCAGCTGGCACCTTTGCACGCCATGAAACGCTGCAACACGCATAAAGACAAGCTCCTCCCCCTAGCCACATGTCCGCGCCACGCGGCCTGGCGACGGCAGCCAATTAAGCTAAGCAACTATAGTTAATTAACCATGTCGTCGTCATGGACATATATAGAGTAGTAGGGAGTATCTTTGTAATCTCGATCCATCCAAAACTGCTGGTGCTTCACCAACACACTGAAGCAACAACTGGGTCGATCGCCAACACCAGACGCCAACCCGCGCAAGATGACGCACCGTGCGTATACATCATCGATCTAGCTAGATTGATCTAGCGCCTGAAAGAAATTTTAATCTACTAAGCAATGACTACAGTAATGCCACTGCGTGGCACCGAGCTGTACACGATGGATCGGCTTGGATTTGTGTGTACACCAGGATAACGTACGCCAGCTGTCGTACGTGCCGGAACTTGGGCGCCACGTACACAGTAGATATACGTAGTACCAGCTAGCATAGGCACAGAGCAAATACGTATATCCAAATAAAACTTGGTCCTGGCTAGAAATTCAATATGCGGCATGGCATATGGGCGCAGTACAGTGCACAGTAAGTCTACGAGGATGTCTAGATCATCGCATCATATCCATCATTGGGCAGGCAATATTCAAAGCGCCAAGAGAGGACGACGACTCAATGGAAATAGCAAGAATATATAGGAAAAAGACAGAAGGTACTTGTATAATGCTTGGAGATGTACAGGTCTACAGGAACATGTGGGCAAGCTTTCCACCACAATCTGCTTCCAAGGAGTACAATGCTGCAAACAACAATGCATTTAATTTTTGCAATGTTGCAGATTTCTGATACAACTGTATATATATATATAAGTATACTTGTCCATATAAAGGTTCTTCTGTGCTTATGTGGCAAGGATCTAGTGCTACGGTGCTAGCTGTCTGCCATTCTGCATTTCGCTTCTACCATTTTTCCTGTCAAATGATGCCTATGTGTCCCGTTAGTTAGTCAGAAGGTTGGCTCTACAGCTGAGATCGAGCCCTCCTTATGTACACAACAATACCTCATCCACTTCTAACGTGCATACGTGGCACTGAAGGTATTAAATTTTCTTTCAGGCGGCCAGTGCGTCGTTCTCACGATGTACGATTTATTGCAAGTGGTGCAATTTACGCGGGACTCAAATGTCTTGCTAATACTTTTTGATAAAATGTCGTGTTATTTAGTGCGATCAACTTGCAGATATACAGCAAACGGAGCTTGGCTCTGATGGTTGGGTTCCCTGTGGTGGAACCAGCCCACCCAGGTTCAAGTCCTAGACTTGGCATGGGCGTTTGCATTTACCTGGATTTATCCAGGATTATTCGGCGCTATTCTTTCAGTGGTAGGTGACGTGCCCGTCAACAGCGAGGCGCCCGTGGTGACTTCGTCAACCTCAAGATCTGCCGACACCGTCCTTCAGAGGTGCTCATAGGGGTAGGGTGTGCGTGCGTGCGTTCATAGGGGTGAGTGTACATGCGTATTTGTGAGCGTCTGTGTTGTACTGTGTTCTCAAAAAAAAAAAAAACTTGCAGATATACACACAGCAGCCTAGATTGCAAACTAATCTCCAGCTATGCGCTAATCTTGAACAGGTATGGCATTCAGACAGAAGCTGGCCACCTGTACACGCACTACACCACGGTATAGTTTTAGGTGCACTTTGGCTGGGGCATTTTTTAAAGTGCCCCAAAAGCTAATAATTAGGGGTATTTTGACAAAGTGCCTCTAAATGTCATATCTTTTGGGGCACTTTAGCAAAGTGTCCCTAAATGGCATAGCTTTTGGGGCACTTTGATGAAATGCCCATAAATGACATAGCTTTTGGGGCACTTTGATGAAATGCCCCTAAATGTCATAACTTTTGGGGCATATTCTCAAAGTGCCCCTAAATGTTGAGCACCTCAACACCACCTGCCACCGTACCGTTTCGTTGTTTTATTTCTCCTCTCTAGGTCGTAATCCGGAAGTTCTGGCCCCACCGTTACCGGCCGATTCCGGCCAAAATCCGGCGAAATCCCACGCCGCCGCTCACTGGCACGGCTTCCCCTCGAGTGGCCTTCCGATTACCCTTGTCGTCGGCCGTTCCCGCCGCTCCGGCGAGCTCCTCGAGGTGGCTGCTGGCCGAGGCGGACTGGACTGAAGCACGAGAAGGAGGACGAGCATCCAGGAAAGAGCAGGCGACGGGCGAGGCGTGGCCAGCCGGATGTGCGGCCTCGGTGACTGCGATGGGGACGGCCGCGGCCGGCCGGGGAGGCGACGGTCGCGAGGGCCCGGTCGAGCCTCTAATTTTTCTCGCCGTTTCTTCTTGCCTGCCGCTGTCGCGGGCCGCGTCGTCGTACGGACGCTTCTGTCACAGGCTCCTCCTCGCGTCCACCTCCGCGCCGGCGAGAAGCGCTCGCTTCATGGTCACGCTCCGCTCCTCCCTCCCGCTCACTGCCGGCCCTCGCAGCAGCAGGTGAGGGCGTTTCTTGGTCTGTCCTATACATGAAACTTCAGGTGTTTACTTCCATTGATTTCTCATCCTTCCTCCATCGCGCAATCAATTTCGTTCAAGGTATAGGAGCAGAAGGGTAGCATGCCAGGCGACGGACGAGCATGAACCTGACGCCAACTGCCTCCAAAAGCAAGATTATTTTCGCAGAACCAAACGCCTGACCTAGCCTAGCGAGGCTATAACGGATTTTGCCAAGGAACCAAACACGCCCTGAGTCATCGTGATTTACCTCGGAACGGAACGACACAATACGTAACAGATGAAACCAACTTGGGCCGAGCCATCTACTGACGAGGTGCGCATACAAACTATTTACTGATGAGGTACGCGTACAAACTTGGGCCGAGCCCATCTACTTCTCTCATTCTGTCAAAAAAAAACATGACTCTCCTTCTCGATCCCTATCTCCTCTCCTTCTCCTGCTTTTCCACTCGCGATGCGCCGCCGCGGCTGCCGCTACGGCCGTCACCGGCCTCTCCCGCGCCGCTGTCCACCGGGGCGATCGTGACCCTGTATCCCTGCCAATCCCTCGTAGATATGACGCCTCCCCGCTCTCGGGCGCGTCCCGCGGCAAACCCTAGACTCGGGTTTTCTCGGTCACCCGTGCGATTCAGGCGCCGCCGCGCCTCTGGCCGCGTCTCCTAGCTGTCTACAGATCCCTCCTCGAGCCCCTGCTCGACCATGCCCCGCCGGAGTTTTCCCCCTCCAATCTACAGCTCCTGATCTCTGTTTCGTGGTTTCTGTGTTTCTGCGGCGCTCCTTTTCGAATAGCCTCGAGGACTATTTTTATAGTCGGTTTTAGGTCAAGACGAAGTCGGTGGAGAAAAGATCGACGGCAACGGAGCATCGAGGCTCCAGAAGGTGGGCCCCACGCGGCCACTGTACCTGGCCGCGTGGGCCACCCCTTTTGGCCCTCGAGCCTCCGTTTGTTCGCTTACTTCGCTCTCAGGTCTTCTTCCTTCCAAATATTGATGCTCCTAAAATTGCAAGTCATTTGGACGTCGTTTGGGTCCCTGAACATCAAAATATAGAAAATAGGGTTTTCTGCCTGCGCAGGGTTAATTCCAGAAAAATAGGGAAACTTGTGAATTATTCCCAAAATCATTATAAAACATTAATATAACCCTTATATGATGCAAATATGTTTGGAATATGAATAAAATAATGCAAAGTTCATTTATGCATTTTACACGCATCACATGGTAAGGATGAGCAAGCCCATAATATCAATTTATATTTACTCTCCATTTTTACATTGGAATTGTCCATGTATGCTCTCATCCCTCCGGAATGAATACATCAAGTGTTGCATATGACTCGTATGTTACGATCAAAACTCGTATAGAAATACATGTGTACCCTTTTTTACTAATCCGTACACATACAAACTTTATGTCTCAGTTGCAACCCGTGTAAAATTGACTTTGTTTCGATTACAACTCACGTGCAACTCCCGCGCGATGCAAATTCAACTGTCCCAAAGTTGATTGAGTTCTACCATAATCCTCGTTCGATTGAGAATTAGTAAAACCACATGTTAATATGAAAAGTTGCTCGAAAATAATCCAACGATGAACGAGAGGGCGAGCCTTCGTCGGACGTGCGTGCTTGCCGCCGCGCGTGGCGCGCAGTTGTGGCCGCGTGCAGCTAGCACCTTTCAACACCAGCATGCTTGGAATTCTGCAACACGCACAAGCCTTCTCACCCTAGCCACATGTCCGCGCCACGCGGCCTGGCGACGGTAGCTAATCATCCTAAGCCACTAATTAATTAACCATGTCGTCGTCATGGGCACTATATATAGTAGGGAGTATATTTTTAATCTCGATACATCCAAATTGTTGGTGCTTCACCAACAACTCTGTCGATCGCCCGTTGCCAACACCGGACGCCAACCCGCGCGAGATGACGCACCGTGCGTATACATCATCTAGCTAGATAGATCTAGCGCCAGAAAGAAATTTTAATCTACTAAGCAATGACTACAGTAATGCCACTTCGTGGCGCCGAGCTGTACGCGATGGATCGGCTTGGATTTGTGTGTACACCAGGATAACCGGAACTTGGGCGCCACGTACACAGTAGATATACGTAGTACCAGCTAGCATAGGCACAGAGCAAATACGTATATCCAAATAAAACTTGGTCCTGGCTAGAAATTCAATATGCGGCATGGCATATGGGCGCAGTACAGTGCACAGTAAGTCTACGAGGATGTCTATATCAGCTAGGGCATCCATCATTGGGCAGGCAGTATTCAAAGTGCCAAGAGACGACGACTCGATGGAAATGCCAAGATCGAATAGGAAACAAATAAAAGGTACTCACTCCGTTCCAATTTAATTGACTTACTATGTACCGGAACGGAGGGTGTACGTACTTGTATATATGCTTGGAAATGTACAAGTCTACATGAGCATGCATGTGGGCAAGGTTTCCACCACAACCTGCTTCCAAGGAGTACTATTATACTGCAAACAACAATGCATTTAATCTGCAATGTTACTGATTTCTGATACAACTGTATATACAAGTATACTTGTCCCACGCATATAAAGGTTCTTCTGTGCTTATGTGGCATGGATCTAGCTAGTGCTGCGGTGCTAGCTGTCTGCCATTCTGCATTTGCTGCTGAGTACTACCATTTTTGCTGTCAAATGATGTCTAGGTGTCCCGTTAGTTAGTCAGAGCTCAAAGGGTTGGCTCTACAGCTGGGATCGAGCCCTCCTTACGTACACACCAATACCTCATCCACTCCTCACGTACGTACGTGGCACTGGCGGTATTAAAATTTCTTTTCAGGCGGCCAATGCGTCCTTTTCACGACGTAGGATCCTTTGCAAGTGGTGCAATTTACGCGGGACACAAATGTCTTGCTAATACTTTTCGATAAAATTCGTGTTATTTAGTGCGATCAACTTGCAGATATACACACAGCAGCCTGGATTGCTAACTAATCTAGAGCTACGCTAATCATGAAGCCTTGAACGGGTATGCATGTATGGCTTTGAGATTCACAGGTCAGCGCATGAACAGAAGCTGGCCACCTGTACACAAACGCCACGTACGTAGGTAGCTAGATTTGACTTGATGGTTCACTGCATTTGTTATTACTTGGACGCTGGGGTCTTGTGCTTGACTTTGGCACATACGTACTCCACAACGCGGTACACTATACTAAGTATATTTCTTTTCTTTGAGGGAACTATACTGCATAGTGTATACGTACGCGACTTAACGTTGATATACATACGAGTATATCCGGAGCCTGGCTATTAGTCGGTGACCGGCCGGCCTATGATCGTCGGTGGGTTCCCGTTCAGGGTGGCGATATGAAAACGGAGCCACTTGATCATCAGACGAACATATAATTTGTGCAGAGAGACGATTCGATCTGATCTGGGCGTACGATCGATTATGCTTTGCTTTGGTGTAGAATCAAAGCAAAGCATAATCGATCGTACGCACCCGTGCGGCCTGGAAAAGCTGTGAAGCCGCAATACGGACCCGGGGATTACGGGTTTGACCGTGCGTGCCCGCGGTTTGGGATCGTGTGTAGTAGCGGACAGAGGAATCGATCCATGTTTTCAGCCTGCATTTGACTGCTAGATCTCCTTCGCTCGCTGCCTCGAGTCCAACGAGCTGCCCAGGAGGATTTTTGGGGACTGGGTTGCCGCCCGGGCGTGCATGATTCGTCGAAGAATACGACGAGGAGGAAATGCACAACGATTCAAGTTCGTCGTCTAGTCAGCAATCTGTAAAACACTACTGCTTCTGTAATTTTCTGTGGTACAACAGGCAGAAGCTGCGGTCTCTCTCACGTTACTTTAGTATACTCCCTTCACCCGTGAGCCCTTCCATGGCGACTCCTCCCTCCAACAGACCTTCATCTCCTCTTCTACCTTGATTCCTCCCAGCATCCCCACGTCCTAGCCCTCCTCCAGGGGGCAGCTGCTGGACCAGGTCTTGAGAAGGAAGAAGAAAGAACAAGAGGAGTCATCCGCTTCTGTGCGCCCGCTGGACCTAGATCGGTCGCCGCACGCCGATTGCCCGGAGTCCACGCCGGCACGCCGGATCGTTCACTGTTCGTCGGCCGCCGAGCCTACGATCGCGAGGCCACGGGCAATCGATGTCGATCCGCTCATAGATCGTACGCTGCATGCAGATTGAGTACGCGGTGACGATCTGGCCGCGTGACGTCTGTCGAAAATTGCGGATTGGCGATCTGGCCGCGGTGACGTCTGGCGACCGCGCTGCGCCGGCGGCCAACGGCGCCATGGCTTCCAGGCGGCGCCTCACGCTAGCGCCCGGGGCCCTCTCGCCGGCCATCTCGCCGGCAACTGAGATCTCGCCGGGTTCTCCGGCCACGGGATCATGGATGCATCAAGATCAGTGGAGCAGGTTGGGAGCTGAAGGAGGCGGCGTTTGTCCCTCGCTGCGTCGGCGTCGGGATCTCGATTCGAGGCCCTAGCGGCTGAGCCGGACTCAGATGGCTCGGGGGAGGAAGATGCGCATGTCGCGGTGTTCGCGGCCGAAGACGTCCTTGATGACGGCTGGCTGGTCTCACGTGATGACGTTCATCGACAACCCAAGTCCGACGAGCAAATTCAGCAGGAGTTCTGGGAGGACGTCGGATTTCCAACGCCGGCATCCCGTGTTTGGGAGCGTTCCTCACCGACTAATTCCGACGATCACCAAGGTACGTGTTTGTCTCCTGTGTGTAGGTCGGAAGCGGACGCTGTGGATGAAGAGGATGGAGGATCGCGGAAGCCGTCTACTGACCGCGCAGCCGGAGGTGGGAGTGGAGGGTCGCCTCATGCGCGCCCTTTGCGGCTACCCCGGGTGCGGATGGGGTGGCGAGGTCCTATACCACGCCCTCGGATCACGCCGCCGCCGTGCTTGGGGGACTTCTTCCCGGAATTCGGTGCGGCCACGGCGGCGCCGGTAGGGAGTTCGTCGCCGGCGGGATCGGTGGTTCGTGATTCAGAGCGGATCAAGCGCGGAAGACGGATCAGGAGGCGGGGCTGAAATTTGAACCTCCTCAGTCGCCGACATGTGGGGCCCAGTGGCAGGCGAACGCCAGCCGTCGATCTCCCTGGGCTCATCTGGGATGTTGGTACGAGGGGTTATGGTCTGATGCTCGGGCGGCTAGAGTTGCGGCCGCGCCGCGTCCGATGGCCACGACCCCGGGGTATGGCGGTCCTCCAACATGTGCGCCCGCACCGGCGGCCGTGACTCGAACTGCGGAAGCTCCGCGGTCTCCCTCGTACGCCGAGGTCGCGGCTGCGGCGCCTCGGATGGTTGCACAGGCGGGGCGTGGGGGGCCTCCGCGAAGGGTACCAGAGGCTTCGACAGGGCCTCAAGGTCGGGGCGTGGGTGGCTCCTTCGGCAGCTCGGCGGGACCTCCGACGTTCGCGCCGAGGCAGCAGCCGACGACGGTTCTCTCACTGCCGCGTGAGCCCAGGGTGCATGCCGATCAGAACCATGGATCACCTTGGGCACATCTCAGCCATTGGTACGCTGGCTTGTGGAGAGAGGATCGTGGCGCTAGGGCGGTTTCTCCCTCGCGTACGAACGGGAACAGCCACCGTCGCGCGCCTCCGCCTCAGATCACCGCCCCCATCGTCGTAACTCAAGAAAAAATATTGTCTAATGTCATGGGAAAGATTCACTCATCTGAGAAATTGCAACCTGAAGAGTTGGTGTACTGACATGCCGAAGAAATCCTCGAGACACGCAGGCGTGAATCAACCTTCCTGAATCCACATAAATATTAAAGAATCAAGAGAACGGTCTGCTGCCTCGTTTCTTTCCTCGATTTTGCGAGTGAATTGGAGAACAAGAGCAGTAGTGCAACGATAGGAGAAATTCCGTGTAGACACGATCTTCAGCCAGCCTTCCTCGATCTGAAGAATTGAAGAGAATCTGGTTCCTGGCTTCCTGTTACGTGTCACCTTCCTCGTTCCACGTGAATTGAAGAGAAATTATCAACCAGCGCACTATTCATCGATCCATGTGCAGCAACAATCAGACAACTTTGTTTTCCAGATCGATCAGGCACCAGCGAGTTGCAGTACAAAACTGAGCGCGCGTCCTGCTCGATGTCCGTGTGAACAATTTCCTTAGTCCTCGCGAAATCCGACGACTTCAATCTCGCAAGCAAAGCTCGATCCCCTTGCGTCAGCAAAGACCAACGCAGCACCATCGGAGCAGACGGCAGAAGAAAAAAAGGAAGAACTCGCAGCCGCGATCCAACCAATCCGCGACAAGCGCGCAGCGTAACAACGCGACGATGGCGACGACAGAAGCGAATACAACAGAGAGATGATTGCGCAGCGGAACATGGCAGCGATCGTACACCATCGTTGCGGATTGGACTAGGGCCCCCGGCGGCGATCATCGTAGACCTAACTCGGCTCTGATACCAATGTAAGAAATTAGGATTTAGGAGCTATTCGGCCTACCCTCTATTCCTCTGCCTTATCGGTGGTGCCGCTCACAATGCATCTTGAGCCTAGAGGGTAGGACCTTTATATAGACTCCAATTCCAGATAACTCAATCCGTTTCCAGATAGGACTCGTGACTTGTTAAACCAACCACTATCATTAACAGCCATTAACCGAGCCTATTACTGTTAAACAATTAGGTCCCAACACGCATGTGTGAGTCATGCGTCGAGTTCGAATACAAAATCAAACTCGCAGGCTTTAACAATCCATAGAGCCAATCCTATGGACAACCTGGTATTCCGCTCTATACTGTTCCCGGGTATTATTCCAGCGTATTAATATACACTGTGTTCCAATATAGCCGTACCGGCTTCTTTAAGTATATTTCCTTAAGTACAATTCCACATCATTAATTCCCTATTATTTCCGTGATGCTTTCACACTGAAGTTTAATTCCGGACAATGTAGTAAATATATAAAATGTTGCAAGACACAATTTCCTACCGATCATGCATATAGACGCGTAGTACGTGCTGTCCACGGCAGGGGCCACCCACCACACGTAGTACCCGACCCGAGGCGGTGCACGCCTCACATGGCAACAGAGGGCATGGCGCAACGCAGGTCGTCAGTCAGGTCAAGCTGCAGCAGCCACCAGGCTCCCGAGACCGGAGCCGAGGGAACGGGGAGCTATCCATATCCAGCGTAAAGTTGTGACGTCGGTGGCGACGCGGACGGACAGACAGATAAGCCTGGCAGTTGGCGACCATTGGGGAGAGGGAGCGGCACAGCTTGCTAGCTCGGAAAAGGTCGCGGCTTTCGTTTCACATTACGGCGGGGCTCGGTCGTGAGTTCGTTGCTCGGCCAACAATCACGACCTGACAATCTTCAATGACCCGAACATTGCCAGATGCTCAATTGCTTGGATTTTTCCACTGTCGATCGCCAGGGCCAGATCGATTATATTTCGTTGCCCGCCGCGTACAACAGTTAGCAGGCGAGGCGAGGCGAGGCCCTCATCCTCATCTACAGTAGCTAGCTAGCCGTGAAGAGATCCAAGAAGCGCGTGGGCTCAAAGAAAAATCACACAGTTTCCGTCAAAGAAGGAAGAAATATCCCCGCCAAATAAAAGTCACAGCAGTAGCAGCACTCGGATTGTTTAATTACGAGGTAGCGGTACGCGCTCCAATTAATCACCAGGATTTGATTTGATTTGATCATGTGCGCGGGCGGGCGCAAGTGGATTCGATGACGACATGCCTAAGAATTGCATGATTGGGTACACGCATCCACGGAAACGGTTTTGATTCCTGCTTCATCTTCGCCACAAAATGGAACAGCCGGCGATCGATGGCCGAGGCCCCATGCCTCCTGGTCGATTTCCACAGCTAATCTAATCAATCATCGGCCATCGATCCAATTGCACCAACAATAAGAACGACCAGCCCGCCACAGGTAGATTCAAGCTCAATCCATGAGGATTCATGCATTTCCAACAACAGTACCCCGCACCCCCCCCTCACCCCCCCCCCCCCCCCCCCCCCCCCCCCCCCCCCCCCCCCCCCCCCCCCCCCCCGGCAGTCGGCCATAACCGCCTTCTACCGCCACTCGCGCCCTGCCCTGCTCAAGCCACCGTCGTCCCAACCTTCCCTCTAAACCTCCTCCCCGTTCCCCTCCCCAGCAAAGCTACCCTAACCGCGTCGCCGGCGAACTCCCGCACCCGACCCGGCCCCCAAGATAAGTCACTTCCTCACCTCCACCTAGGCCGCCGCGTCATCGGCTACGGTGAGGGCCTTTCCTCGCCTCGCCGTCCCCGTCTCCGGCAAGTCTAGTTATTCTCCGACGAGGTCTCACACGCATCTTTTCATTTTGCGGTCGCAGGTTACGATGATGAGCCAGCCAAACGGCGATAAGCAGCGAGAGGGTACGCTGCGATACACGACGCAATAGGCGTCAAATATGATTTGCCCTTTTCAGGAACGAGTGGGATCACTAACGCTTCATGGGCGACCATTTGTTTCTACCACCTAATGACTACATTTTTTGTGCGCGTTGTAGCATGTTAAGCTAAGTAGGCCACGAACGTGGAATAACATAGCTCCTAGTGTCCAAGCCAACCATTTTCATCGCGGGTAGTGTCCAATAATCCAGCCTACATGGCCGGCCTAATAACCGCGCATAAGTGCATGATACGCGCCTCACCATTCCAAATCTTGCGTGCAACTTGTGCTAATCGTACATAAACACACTACCTAGCCAGTGACTTCCCTCCCACAGGATTCTTATCGAGGAGCTTGACGACGACGGACCTGGGTCTTGAGCTAGTAGAGCTAATTAGCTAGCGTTAACCCTTGTCCCGGTCATGCAAGCAAAGCTCACTTTACGCTCACTTGATTCCCCGGGCCCCATCCACCCACATCTAGTCTAGCTCCTCAAACAAGGCACCACAATTGCGATGGATGGATCGGTTGATTGCCCTTTTGACTCGCATCTCCGGCCGGCCGGTTGAATGATCCGATCCGCGTGACAGCCATTAGTAGAAGTGGTGGCCGACCCTGTAATCCTGTATACATGGACGGATATGTATGGCCATATGCATGCTGCTATCTGGTTCCGGACATCGTTGGGGCAACTGGAGTACTCTCTCCGTTCCAAATTAATTGACTTCCATTTGTCCAAATGTAGATCTACATATACTTGTAACATGTCTAGATACATCCACATGTGGGCAAATGGAAGTCAATTAATTTGAAACGGAGGGAGTAGTAGTAAAGGTTTGCCGAGGGAAAAGGCATGCATGCATCGTCAGTTCTTCTTGTACCCATGCATCTGGTTTCCCATCTTCACTCGTTCGCCCCCCCCCACCCCCACCCCACACACACACCAGGTGCATAAACGGCGCTATTTTGGCCCGCCTGGGGGCACCGGTGCTATTTCTCGTCCTGGACGCCGCGTTTTCCCAGCCGTGAAACCCAACCAGTAAACCCAGTATTTAAAGTTTGGACGAGAATTTAAACTAAACACGGCGCTCTACATGCCGAGCTGGCTGTACAACACCGTGTAGTCGCCACCGTCGTCATCGGAGTCGCTCGGCGGCGCGTCCAGGGCGTGGCTGAGGCCTGCGCTGTAGTCGTCGCCGTGCCACCTGCTCGGTCTGGGCACGTCCTCGTAGCTGTCGTCGTAGAGGTAGCGGCGGCCGAAGCCTCATCCGCGTGACAGCCACTACGACTTCCGCTTGACTTCTGACGGCGGGCGGGGTCAAGCACACGCATCACTTCTCATTCGATTGCTACGACTAGAAGTATTGGTCGTCACTGTATATCTGTATCTGTATGCATGGACGGATATGTATGGCCATCCGGTTCAGGAGTCAGGACACGTTGGGGGAACTAGAAAAGTTCGCCGAGGGGAAAGGCATGTATTGTCAGTTGTGCTTGTAACCATCTGGCCTGCACTCTTTTCAACTGTGCCTTTACTTGCTCAGGGAGCTTGCGCACACACTGAGAAAATGCTTGCCCTGCTGACTGATCGGGACACAGATCTTTTTCTGAGTTCGTTCGTTCGTTTTCAGTCGCCATCTTCCTGCTCCAGATGCTCGATCCTGATTCGTAAGTTCAGCAATTTTCTGAGCTTTTTTCAGGTGTTCGCATCAGGACATTCTAGGAGTATATGCTCAGGACATGCCCATTTCGGGAAGCTTTGAGGCGATCAGGTCAAGGGCTCGGCAAATGATTAATCGCGCGTGGAGTGCCATCGCTGAGCACCTCGATCGCTCCGCAGTCACGCAGCAATCACGTACACCAGGTCAATATCATGGCACATCTAATCTTAAATTTCTCCATCAAGACGCACACTACTGCCCCATCGACAACGATCCATCATAATATCGCACAAATTAAGGCGTGTACATATCTGGCTAATAAACGTTCACTAGAACTAGGCTCTAATCCCATATACTGTATATATGTATGGTTCATTACATGGCACACACATACACACACCAAAAAAATGTTAAGTAAATATCAAACCCTTGCTTCTGAAACTCTCGAAACTCTTCGCCAGCTGTTCGCGACGATCGATGTTTATCACTAGCTGTCCGGTGCGTGCGCCACTTGAAAGCCAGGAGGAAGAACCATCATACTGCATCATGGAGTGCTGGAGCGGCACACTCAACTCCACACGTGGCACACCGCCGAGAGAGACGGCAGCCCAGCATCCTGGAATGAGCCATCAGGAAATTCCCTGCACCTGGGCCTATTCATTAGGATAGGATTATGACTACCAACTTGCAGTACCAACGTTGATCGACGGATCGATCTGCCTGGCTCGGAAAGAAATACTCCCTCCGTTTCCTCCGTTTCAAATTAGATGATTTTCATTTACTCACATGCAAATGTATCTAGACATGTTATGAGTATACCATATTTGGACAAATGGAAGTCATCTAATTTATACTATAATTTACTAGAACGAAGGAAGTACATGGATCTAGTCATTTCAGCTCGCGTAACTGACACATACAGTTGGTCTGTGGATCGGAACAGATACAAGTGTCACTGGACACGGGCAAAAACGACACGAGGATCTCCGCATATTGCCAATCCAGTAGTTAAAGCGTTTCTCATATCTGAAACTCTGCAGGGTAAAAACAAAGGTTGGTAGAACAGTCAATTGACACGCGTGCAGATTTTTTGAGGCCACCGTTAGTTAGCTCTGGAAAATATCTGAACTTCATAGGAGCTTCTGTCACTTTTTTTCTTGGGTCTCTTGATTTTTCTCTCTGTGTTGAGGCGCCGGTCAATTTGCTTTCACCATCTTTCACATGGTCAGCTAGCGTTTGACAAAGCGACGTCAGAACTGAAACTGGCCGTCCTTGGTTATTTCCCATGGTGGTACTACTACTGCCAGAAAATGTCTTTGACTTCCGAGTTTCACTTGTCCCCTCTATTATTCAAAATAAATACTTACATGTTTAAAAAATCACAATGATATATCTTGCAAGCACAAAAGATCTGCTACATAAAAATGACAAAATTTGATAAATTTGGTGATATGAAAACATGCATATCCACACTTTTATCATTTCTGCGTAGCTCAGAATACAAAGTATTTGAAATTGATATTTTGCACCTTGTGTAATACCACATCCTGTTTTTTTGAAACTCGTATATATGATTTTTGATTTTTTTTTTTTAAATAACAGGATCACTGGATTTTGGGAGTCAGAGATTTTCACTTTGCCAAAACGTGTCTTTGACTCCAGATGTTCAGGGCTCCTCCATTTTAAAATATTTAATAAAATATATTTACATGTTTCAAAAATTCTGAAACTGCGTTCTAGTGCTTCTGATTAAACCGTGGCCAAAACTGCCACTGGACTAGATTTCTCCGCTCGATCCAATAAGAACAGACGCCGACCGATATGTCCAACCAATGCGTACCGAAGCTGATTAACTTGCCTCAAGTTTGCTTATTAAAAAGGTCAGCGCAGTACTTAAACGTGTGACAAACCCTAGTTGGGCATGCAATTTGGTACTACTACTACTACTACTACTACTACTACTACTACATGGATTTCGGGTACACTCGAGCACATACTAATGACTCTGTCCCCACGTTCTTCCCCCAATGTACTCCAGGCACTAATTAATGTGGGAAGTATACGTTGGGTGGTCCTGATTAGCAAGTAGATCTGTCCGGATAGAGATGGCTCATCATGAGATTGGTAATAAACCATGTGAAGAATGCTTCCATGAAAGCCAGGGCATGGTCCGGTTTGGTGACTGCTTCTGTACCTTATCTTGCAGGTATCAAGCTGCAAAAATCTTGCAGGTGCAATCGCTTGCACTTTTCCTTATCTTGCACTTTAGGGCTGCATTCATTACGAAAAGATCAAGCGCAGCACAAGAATTGGGGTGTGCTGCACTATATAATGAACATTGCATTGGCACCCGAGGTTCCTTCAAATGTTGGTGCTACAATACAGTACTGGCATCTTAAATATCCACAAAATCATGTACTCAAATACTCATATAGTACATGATTGATTAATAAAAAATATGCTTACTTACCTAAAAATGGAGACAACACACTACTGAAAATGGATTTTTTTTGTCAAATCAGCATACTTTTGATAATTATTTATACACCAAATTAAGCTAATTCTATCTGTATTGAAATTTCTCTAACGACATAGAGGTGGATGTGAAAAGCAGAAAAGAGTAGCAATGAGCTAATGACAATATGACATCCATTGCTTTCTTTGACTACTCGCCATGTATTTTGGAGTGACGTAGGAGGGGCTCCAAATACATGCACATCTACTTTCTGTTCTCGTCCTTTCTTTTCTGGTATAGAGACGCATGCAAGGGCTGATCCAAGTGGCACCTACTCATCCATGATCCATCTCCATCTCATCTCAATCGAGAGCGATATTTTTCCATCTACTTGGACTCCGAGAAAAAATATGCATGCACTCCCATGGGCCCTGCTGCTCCACGCGCCGTGGACCCGGCTGGTGAGTGACGTGGAGGGTTGAGGGAGCGCTCGTGCGTGTGGATTTAAACTAGTCCACATCGACACGCGTGGCGTGACGTGGAGGCGCCGGCCCGCCCGTGCACGGAATGAAACGTTGAGGCTACAACCTTCTCCTCCCCCCGTGGCCCACCAAAAAGCTAGCCTTGGCTTTGCGTCCGTAGGTTTTCTAATGCATACCCGTTGCAATGACGAGTGATGACGTGATCTCATCAGCTGGGAGAGGTCCAGAGAAGCAAAATGACGAGATCACGATCGATCTCGACGTGGCGACATGGCATTGATCAAAACAGTCCTCGTGTGTTTCAGCATAGTAAGTATATGCATATATACCGATATTCGAATTAAAGCTGTGATTTACTGAAGATCACGTACGACGCTAGCTGCATGCGAATCTAGTGTAGCTCATAACTGACCAGCAACAAGAAACGTGCTAAAGTCGTCACCGGCCGGCGGGGTTTTCTTCTCGACCAAGGAAATGCGTATGGGTCTCTGCTGTGACTTGCATTAGAGAGTACACCTAGGCTAGAGATCTAGACATAATTAGCTTGGAATATTTAGCATTCACTCCGAATGATTCCCGGAGATATAGCAGCAGCAGCTAGCAGATTAATTTGCAAGATATTAGCTCGTGATTACCATGTTAAGCTTGGCATGGCGCGCATTACCGTGTGTAAAGCTAGTAGTCCACACTGAAAGAAAGATAAATGGGTAACACGTAGCAGGAGTACTAGCTAGGGTCGAGGTAGCTAGTGAACCCTGCTTGAAGCCAGCAAATCCTCGCTGTTTCCGTCTCGGCCAAGACACAACCTTGACGACAGTCAGTAACTTAACACCGCCGAAAGCAAAACTGAAAATCACTTGCAGTTTCATTCAGAGTAGTGTGTCTGCAATGATTTGTGTTGAAGTTTCCGCGCTCTCTGTCAAACGCGCGAGCGTGTACGTGTATGGCAAGCAGCCCATCAGCCATGCATGGTTCTTATCAGCAGGGACATCAGAGTTGCCTGGCCTTGCTAGCTAGTTGCTGATCAGTCATCAGAGTTGCATTGAGAGCAACTTCCGTGCTTGGACAGCAAGATATATCTAGCCAGGCTGCGACCGTGCTACAGCGTCCCGGATGAATTTAATTAATGGTGTCGAGTCGACCGACGTACAGCGGCAACTGGGTCATGGCGAAAAGAAAGATGGATCATACGCGTACCAGCTAGCCGAGGCGGGTCAAGCAGCAGCATCAACCACAGGTCCAGGTCCAGAGCCCGTGGGAACGGGGAGCTATCCATATCCAGCGCAAAGTTGTGACTTCGGTGGCGACGCGGGTGCACAGACAGATAAAGCCCGCCAGTTGGCAGGCGAGGCCCTCGCCCACATCTACTCCCTCCGTTACAAAATACTCCCTCCGTTTCAAATTAGATGACTTCCATTTGTCAAAATATGGATGTATCTAGACATGTTACAAGTATAGATACATTCAATTTTGTACAAATAAAAGTCAACTAATTTAGAACGGAAGAAGTAGATGACTTCAATTTGTCAAAAAATGGATGTATGTAGACATGTTACGTGTATAGAAACATCCACTTTTGGACAAATTGAAGTCATCTATTTTGAAACGGAGGGAGTAGGAAGGAGTGAGAAGATCCAAGAAGCGCGTGGGCGGGAGCAACAAAAAATCACACAGTCTCCGTCAAAGAAAAGAAGGAATATCACCGGTGGTATGGTTGCACTCGTATTGTTTAATTACGAGGTACGCCCCCTCCAATTAATCACCAGGAATTGATTTGATCATGCGCGCGGGCGCAAGTGGATTCGATGACGACAGGCCTATGAATCGCTTGATTGGGTACACGCATCCGCGGAAACGGTTTCGATTCCTGCTTCTTCTTCGCCACAAAGGACCAGCCGGCGATGGCCGAGGCCCCATGCTTCTTTTCTTGGTCGATTTCCACAGCTAATCAATCATCGATCGGCCGTGCATAGAATCGCACCAACAACAATAAGAACGACCGGCCGGCCCCAACTCAAGATTCAAGCTCAATACAAGACGGTGATCAGTTGTTGAAGACATTCCGAATAATAAACCATGAATGATTAAGAAGGGGTCCAACAATACATTTACAAGGTGTATACATTACAATCAGACTAATCAATCGACTCCATCTCGGTATATCTCTCGCACCCCCCTATCCAACTCATCAATCCCCCCTAACCGCTAACCTGCAATCTGACAGCTAAATCCTATGTGCAGGCTACAGAGACGCTGCCTAGTATGACATGATTTCACACCCCTAAGATTAACCACTCACTCACAGGCCATCATTGTTAGCCTTGCACGCATCAACAACACACACGACCGATCGATCGATCGACACCGCCTAATGAACCAACGCAATCCTGAATAATTGCAAGTTAATGAAGCAACTAACTAATCCAAGGCCTAGCAGCAGCAGATTGCACCAACCAAATTAACCATACCAAACTAACTATTGCTACCACGAATCCATCGAAATGATGGATGGATGGGTTCGTCAGAACTTCCACATGTTGGAGTAGTCGGGGATGGGGTCCGACCAGAGGTTGTCCAGCTCCGGGTACGACGACGACGGCATCTCCGACTCGGCGCCCAGCAGCGTCATCGACGGCGACGGCGCGTTCGGCCTGCAGTGCTTCCGGATCGCGTCCTGCTGGTTCCCGGTGCCATGGTACTGCGAGTACCCGCCGCCGTCGCGGGTTCCGGTCGTCGCCGGCAGGGAGAAGTAGCTGTAGGGGCTCTGCACCTGCTGCTGCGGCTGTTCGGTCTTGACCTCGTAGAAACCCATGCCCGCCTCCTCAGGCGGCACGGCGGCGCCGGAGGTGGAGCTCGAGGCGCCGGTGAAGTCGTCGTCGGTGGCGCCGCCGAACGGCGAGTCCATGGCCATGAGCGGTGGAAGCTCGGCGCTGCACTGGAGGAACTCCTCGAGGAAGTCGAGCGAGGCGCTGCGCGCCATGCCGCCGGCCCCTGGCGCCGCCTGGGGCGCATTCTTCGCCACCAAGTCTTTGTTGATCACCCGGCACACGGCCCATTCGTCCTGCACGCAACACGTTGAAAACAACTTGAGAAACAATACGGAGCGCGACATGTGAGCGCACGAGCGAGCGCGTGGTCCAGCCGCCCTCCACCGAACGACACGGAGACGGGGAACTTGAAAAGAGGAAAATAAAAATCGAATCTTGGCGGCCGGCCGTTACCTTGGCGGAGCGCGGGAGGTGGGCGGGCAGCTTGCCGTCGAGGCGGTACTCGTGCATGACCCACGGCGTCTTCCCGCCGCGCGGGGCGCGGCCGAGGTAGAAGACGAGCGTCTTCTTCATGCCGACGAGGACGGCGGAGCGGCCCTTGCCGCGGAAGATCTCCTTGTCCCGTCCGGTCGCCTTCCAGTAGCCGCTCTCGGTGGCGCGGTTGGTGCGCATCCCGGTCGGGTACTTGCGGTCCTTGTGCACGAAGAAGTACCACTCCTTCTCCCCCATCTTCGCCTTGCCTGCACACACACAGACCAAAGATGTTCAGATCCAGTCGCAACGAAGCACGGCGAGGCAAATCAATTAGTAGCACACTAGCTAGCTCGGCGGGTACTTACTTGGGAGATCACATGGCTCGCACTTGTTGAGGTCGACGTCGGCGATGACGAGGCAGGAGAAGCGGGGGTCGAGGGCCTTCGGGGTGAGGTAGTGGGAGACGACCTCCTCGTCTGTGGGGTGGAACCGGAACCCCGGCGGCAGCTCCAGCTGCTTGTCCATCACCGCCGTCACGTCCGAGTGGTCCGACATGGCCGCAAGCTTGAGCTAAAGAAGAGATCTCAGGAGGAAGAGAGGCGTGTGGGGTGTCTGCGAATGAACCGGCTACAGAGAAAGAGAGAGAGATCGATGGAGCTAGGCGGGTTTAGAAGAAGGAAACGGAGCTGCGGGGAGGGGGCGCTTATATAACACCGCCGAGTGCCGTGCGGGGGAAGGCAACTTGCCGCAGAAGCGCCCCGCTAATTACTCTCACTTATTTACTGCGCTCCTCTTAAATACTCCTAAGATAGTACGAATTATTCGCTGTAATATTTTCGCGGCAGAAATAATTAATACTACCAGATAAGCCTGTCCTAATAACGTGCTAATGATGATACACCTCCTAATCACCGTCTACTGATTAGTCTAATCCAATCCTTCCCCATTTGCCCACCCTCGCGCGGTGACATTTCATTGGTTACACGTATGTACATTTTTTTGAAACACAGTACAACGCAGACGCTCACATACACGTGCATACACTCACCCCTATGAACGCACACACGTACACCCTATCCCTATGAGCACCTTCGAAAGACTGAGTCGGCGGTCGGGTCTTGAGATTGACGAAGTCACGACAGGCGCCTCGCTGTCAACGGGAACGTCGCCTCCCACCGAAGAATATTCCGCCTAAATGAGAAACACCAATGTCAAATCTGGGATTTGAACTCTGATGAGCTGGGGGTACAACCACCCTCCTAACCATCCTACCACAGGCAGGTTCTCTACACGTATGTACATTGAACCTTCGAGATTGATGAACGAATTTAGTTTCAGAAAAAATTGCGGCAGATAAGCACTGCTAGTACGAGTACTAAACAACGGTTCTTCAGTTAGAGCAAAAATAGTTCTCTGAAGAGCCAATAAGCTTCGATTTCTCCATGATTTTTCCCAAACGGAATCCACATATTTTCAATCATCTCGACGAGGAGACAAATTCAACGGCCGAGCTAGTTAGGTGGTTAGAACCGATCAAGCCAGTACTACGCACTAGTAGACGTCAATTCCTGCTGTTTTTGTGTGTGACCAAGAGCCGCCGATGCTTCGTCCCAGAATTCGCCTCCTACAGTCGCTTGAAAGATACCAGTAACAATGATTCTTAACGTCTAGCTAATCTATAGTGAGGCCATCCAAGTGCAGCCACACAAAATTAGGAAAATCCGGGAAATTTCAGAGCGAAACTAACTAAAAGTTTGCGTTGTCAGCTGGTGAGGAATCGACAGTAAATCCGAAGTGACACCAAGATCCTTTTCTCACCAAGCCTAGCTCTCCGTCATGTCACTGACGCGTACCGCTACTGAACAAGCCGGAAAATGGCAAGCGAAACGCACTATTTATATGCAGTGCTTAATCAGGCCTAGCTGTTGAATTCCCGGATCCATCGACCAGACAAATATGCAATGCAGACGGTCTGTTTGCAGGTAAAATCCAAAATGTGTAAGTGTATTTTTAGGCACATATATATCATAATAGTTGTGAGCCCAGAAGAACACTGTACCATATTCCAATTGCATTGTGCTCTGGGGACACATACATTGAGATTTTTTTTTCCAAATAAATAAAAGACACTACATTCAAGATTTGGGATCCGACAGGATACTTAACCACCAAGCACAACTACAAGCTAATTCGATGGCCCTAATGGGAAAAAGGTAATCGCGCGTGTGGAATAGTAATTATCGAGGGTTACAGCTATTGATCTGCAAGTTGATGAATATAACCACATAGTATAATATTTGTGAGATGATTAGTCTAGGTCTTGGACAATCAGGCAGGGATACAGTTCATTATGTACGCAAAGACTAAATCTTTAGCACATTAAAAGGAGTAGGAATTAACATCCATATCCGATGATTAGTGGAGTGTAATTAATTTGAGATGGAGTGGGCGCTACGGAAAATCCAACGAGGAAGCTTGGAAAATCTTATGTCACGCGTTGGCCAATGCATACTATGCCCTCTGGGTCGTCGGTGGGTCGATTCAGAAGTCAGAACCTGGAGAAGTTTTTAGCGTCTCAATGGAGAAAAATGTAAAATGAATATCATGTCATGATCAGTATACGAGCTGGCCACGGGCTGGAATGCATACAAGTGAGAAAATGTCGTCTGTTTTTGTATCCAGAGTAATTGGTATGGACAATTTCAGTACTTCACAGGCGCAGGAAACCCAGCAATTTCGTCGAACACAGCAATTCAGAAACCAGTGGTTTCCAAACAGTAGTATTGAAGAAGGCACTACGTGCTGTATACATACGTGTAATCCTCAGCTGGTGACACGTATGTGAGATTTAGTCTAGTCTTGGATCAGTTTTTTTTTATGTTTAGTCTTCGATCTGCCGAGGATACATTTCATTAAGCATGCAAAGACTAAATCTTGAGGACATTAAATGCATTTGGAATTAACATTCTTATATGATGCAGTGCGCGCTAACATTCTCTTTTCATTATAAAATAATAGAAAGTTAGCGCGCACTGTAGAAATTTGAGGTGCAGTGCGCGCTAACTTTCTATTATTTTATAATGAAAAGAGATTAAAAATAATTTGACCAACTATTTCATCAGTATACTTGCTACAGCTTTTAGCGGGACCTTATACTAGGGAAATTGCAAATAGATTATGGTTTCGTTTTGATAAATGGAACTGGGGATAGCCTCGCTGAGAATCTAATTTTTATTTTGCAAATAGAGCCCAAGCTGATGTATTTTCAGAATTCAAAATCTGTATTTTATGTTTCAAAATTTGAAATAAAAAATCATCGGTGTAGATAATGTCGTGATCTACCATTGATTCATATTATTTTAACCCACAATAAATGACAAATCTGACTAAATTTCAAATTTTCTAAACTGTGCGCTGTTCACCTATCCAGATCTACAACATAGTCAAATTTGCAGCCAAAAATGGAACGAATTTTTGCATTGAGATTTTGGACGGTCGAGGATCTCGACGTTAGCTACGCCTAGAAATTATTTTCGATTTTTTTTTAAGTTTCAAATATCAATTTTGAAATTTTCAAAACCGAGCTTCATGGAGCTCGGTCTCTAAAACGGCTTGCTCCTTGTACTAGTACTACTACTAAAGAACATATGTATTCATCAGACAATATGTCCTTGCATCGACACTTGTTCGCTGCCCACTGGTCATTGGGTGCTACCTTTTCTGGAATTGGAATACATGCTAGATTGTTCATTAGTGAACACAGAAATGTATCAAAACTAATTTTGTATCGAGAAAGATCAGTAGCTCAGTAATCATTGGCACACAAAACCCAGCTGCAATTTCGTGGCACACAGCAATTCAGAAACCAGCTAGCGGTATCCGAACAGCAGTATCGAAGAAGGCACTTGGCTTGGTACAATACATATGCGTAAGCATCATCTGATGCCTGATGACGAGTGTAATTAACAAGCTGTCTCAAATCAAAACTAAACACTTTCCATAATTGCACATAACTTCGCTGCCAGAAAGCAGCGAGGGAGGGAATCTCGATCCAGAAATGGCCGGTGTTTGGTGGACCTGTTCATCGGCCAGATCGAGTCCCTGTCGAAGCGTCGATGGTTCCGGAAGTAGACAAGTCTCCCTTATCATTCTGCGACAGCAACACTGCACCCGCTGATGCCAAGCGAAGATATGGATTGGAATGAAAGTTTCGCTTGCCATTAAATTAATTTTCTCACAACGTGGCATAGAAAAACCCCGGGAAATTCCAAGGGAGATTCCCTGGAAATTGTTTTACTCCAAAGCCGGCCCAATTTTTAATCACGGGTAGTCGAGTATAATATGGCGTGGTCTGCCATGATCGCAGGCCGATGGAGGGATGGATTTGCTTGGTCCTGAAGCGCAGGAACAAAATGGAAATGCACGGCGGATGAAAAAGCCTTGTCGCCTAAGCTCCATATATCCGGCATTTTGCTTGATTCTCCGTCCCCCTTTTCGCCAAGAAAAGTCATTTTGCAAGCACGGGTATACATGCTAGCTAGTGCTGTATTGCGCGTGAAGCCATCGCCAGGAAAGTGCACTGTTGTCTAGTGCCTGTTAATAGTATACGCACAGCTACTGGTATATATCTGGTAGAATACTTTTCTGTTAGTGGCACAGGCAGAGAAAGTATTTTCTTTCTCTGCGAATTTTCCTCTCTCTTTGTCTTACCTCATCATGATGATGCGGAAGATTTTGGTCAGTTTCGGGCTTGAGGCAAGGCGAAAAGGAAACAGTCGCAGCTAGGTAGCCGTTCCTTTGCGTGGCGGTGGGTCCCCGTTCCGTTTTGGGGATGCGGTGGACGGCGAGCTAGCTAGCTAGGCCACCGCCGGAATTCGATCGCCCGGGCATCCCATGCGCCTTCCAGATCATTACAACGTGCCCGTGCCGCCGCCCTTGGCATGAGATCGTCGTCGGGCCGGCTGTGAATGTGATCGGACAGGAGAATGTATAGCCTTACGATACGGATCAGAAACAGCCCGAAAACTGAACTACATTGCCGTACGTGTGTGTCCTTTGGAAGCGGAAAGAAGTGGAGTTTAGCTTCGATGCGTCGCACCGGCCTAGCTAGCTAGCCAGTGGCCCAACTGGCGGGCAACTGGGTGTGTTCCTGCGTGCGTGCAGCTGAGACGATCGATCGAGGTGGTGGCCGTTTCTGGAGACGAAAGGGTCGAGCAGAACTGGCAGCCTAGCTAGGGTTCGACGACGTCACTTACGCTCAACTACGACCCTGCACGTCCGGCCATTAGATTTCTTTTAGGCAATAGATTATTGACGGGCCGCCGAATAGATTGACGATCGATGACGCATGCTGAGATGAATTGGTGATCGCTCGGCTCCGTTGCAAAAAAAACTGTATGTTTTTTTTTTAGAACCGTGGGGCAAAAGATTTGCCCCTTATATTAATTAAGAGAGAGCAATACAAGAAAGTAAGAGTTTAAGTTTAAGTTTAAGTTACAAGACAACTACTCTCGCGGCATCAAAATGCCCAAATGTTTGGCACCCGCAATGACCCACAACCGGGCCTCCCGCTTAATTTTT
Organism: Poa pratensis; assembly: GCA_947311845.1. NCBI lineage: Eukaryota > Viridiplantae > Streptophyta > Magnoliopsida > Poales > Poaceae > Poa > Poa pratensis. The sequence goes on along the minus strand of CAMZMU010000063.1, from coordinate 127,217,014 downwards.
TCGAGGATGACTAGGGGAGGAGCAAACTTGTTTTGGAAAACTCTTGCGTTGCGCTCATTCCAAATTTCCCAAGTGGTGAGCAAAGTGAGGGAGGCGACGGCTTTACGATTCGGGGTCGCTCCATTTGTCATCAACAACCACCATTCCTCCATTGTGAGGTCATTCCAAGTGTAGGGTTGAATTGCTTGCATCCCGATCCAATTCTTGAGAAGCTCCCACAAACGTCGCGTGAGGCGACATTCCACAAAGAGGTGGGCAACCGTTTCCATTGTTTGCTTGCAAAGGGGGCATAACCCACAATTTGGCCACCCTCTTTTGGCCAAACGATCCGCCGTCCAAACTCGGTTTTGTGTAGCGAGCCATGCAAAGAATTTAGTTTTTGGAGGAGCCCAAGGCTTCCAAATTGTCTTGTCCATGTGAGAGTAAACGGTCCCCATAAATTGCATTTTGTACGCCGAGGATGCCGTGTATTGCCCATCAACCGTTAGCTTCCAAGAGATATCATCTTCTATGTTGACGTTGAGGTTCACATTTCTTAGAAGGACCCAAATCTCCGCAAATTGGGCAAAATGCGCCGTGGTAAAATTCTCATGAAACCGCACCTTTCTAATCCAAGCATTTCCATCCACGGCCTTCCCAACCGTCCACTTCTTCATGCTAGAGCACTCAAAAATGAGAGGAGCAATATCTTTGGGCTTGCGTCCTTGAAGCCAAGGTGCGTGCCAAAAAGGAGTCTTTTGCCCATTGCCGAGTGTGATGGTAGTTGCGGTGTAGAAGAGGTCCAAATCCGCTTGGGATCATGGGTTGCCGGAGCCTACCCAAATCTTAGCGGGGTCTTTCCACTCCAACCAAGGCCACCTTAACCGCAACGTCGTAGCAAACTTTTCAAGGTGAAGAATGCCAAGGCCCCCATGCTCCTTGGGCCGGCACACAAGCTCCCAATTCACCTTGCATTTGGCTCCCGTGGTTGTATCCTTCGCCGACCAAAGAAAAGCCCGTTGAATTTTGTTCAAGAAAAGCATCGTGCCCGGAGGTATGATGAGGGGCGTCAAATAGTATATGGCTTGAGAGGCAATAACCGATTTAACAAAAGTTGCCCGACCGGCCGTGGTGATAAACTTGCCATTCAAAGTTGGGAGCTTGCCGGCGCACTTGTCTTCGAGATGTTGAAAATCCACTCTTTTGAGGCGCCAAACCGAGAGCGGGAGGCCAAGATAGCGCAACGGGAAGGTTGTTCTAGTAGCCGGTATGCCCTCAAGAATGACATCAAGGTCCAAGTTGGCACACCGAATGGGAACCACGGAGCTCTTGTCAAAATTTGTGCAAAAACCGGTGACCTCTCCAAAAGCCTCAAGAACGGAGGCTAGATTTGCAATGTCTTCTTTAATGGGAGCCACAAACACCGCCGCATCATCCGCATAAAGGGAGGTCCGCAAGATGGTGCCTCTACCGCGAAGCTTATGTAGGAAACCACTCCTAGTTGCGCCCTCCAAGATTTGAGTGAGAGGGTCAATGGCAATGACGAAGAGAAGGGGCGATAAAGGATCGCCTTGCCGGAGGCCCCGCCCATGCACAATTGGGGTGCCGGCTATGCCATTGAGGAGCACCCGGGATGTTGCGGAGGAGAGCAATGCGGTAATCCAATTTCTAAAACGGCTAGGGAAACCCCGACGCTCCAAGAGATCAAGAAGGTATTCCCAACGTATCGAATCGAAGGCTTTGCGAATGTCAAGCTTGAAGAGTAGAGCCGGAGTTTTTCCCTTGTGGAATCGCTTGGCAAGGTTTTTGACATAGAGGAAGTTGTCATGGATACTTCTTTTCTTGATAAAAGCACTTTGCGCGTTGGAGACGAGCTCATTCATGAGAGGGGCAAGCCGTAGAGCAAGCATCTTTGCAATTATTTTGGCGATTGCATGGATGAGACTAATAGGCCTATAGTCGGAAACCTCCTCCGCTCCTTCTTTCTTGGGCAAGAGGGCAATGTTGGCGGAGTTTAACCAATGGAAATTCTCGGTATGGAGATTGCCAAAGAGATTCACCACCCTCATGAGGTCCACCTTAATTGTTTCCCAACATCTCTTGAAGAAAGCACCCGTGAAGCCATCGGGGCCGGGGGGCTTTGTCACTAGGCATTTGCATTATAGCATTCTTCACTTCCTCTTCGGTAAAAGGGTCACCTAGGCTCTCAAGATTCGGTTCTCCGAAGTGTAGATTGTCCCAATTGAAATCTCTCCCTCTAGGCTCCCCTCTACCTAGTACCGAATTGAAATGGTTGTAGATGATCTCCTCTCTTGCCCCATGATCTGTTATCCACCCTTGGTCTTGCTTGAGGCGGAGGATGTGATTTTTCCTCCTACGGGAGTTCACCCGCATATGGAAAAACTTTGTGTTTGCATCTCCCTCCTTTATGTTGGCAATCCGAGCACTTTGCTTTTTCCTTGCCCTTTCTACCACGGATAAAGCCAAAACTTTCCTTTTTAGCCTAGCCCGAAGGTCTCTCTCATCGGCCGATAGCGTCCTATTTTCTTGAGCCATGTCAAAATGCAAGATGACAAGGAGAGCGGCGTGTATCATCACTTTGGTGTTGGAGAAGAGACCCCGACTCCACCTTGACAACTTCTTGGCCGTGTGCGAGAGCTTGTCGAAGAGGATGTGGCAAGGCTCCACATGACTAGAGGGCTCGTTCCAAGCATTGGTAACAATGTCATTGAACCCGGGGACACGAAGCCAAAAATTCTCAAACTTGAAAGTGCGAGGCCTACGAGGCCCACTATCATCGGTAAGCATAAGAGGGCAATGATCGGATAAGGAGGATGATAGGGCATTAAGCCAAAAAACTGTATGTCGTTTCCTTGGAGTGAGATTGTGAATTTCGTGCTACTACTTCGCGGTTCAACTATTACTGCCAGTATTACAGCCTGTTTGACTTCAACGGGTCACCCAAACCGAATACAGAAAGTGTCCGTTTAGAATGAGTTTGTGATGGCTGCAGACTGTCCGACTGGTACATCCAACTGTGCCCCCTATTTTGCCACGGACATGTCCATTTTACACCAAATACTTTTGCAAATTAGCAGCAACCACTGCGTCGAGCATAAATTAGCTCTATCCTAACTTTGCTCATCTGGATGTGTGCATCGAGTCAAATGGTTTAGGTGACCTACGTACGTACTCCCTCCGTTCCAAAATACTTGTCTTCCATTTGTCCAAATTTGGATGTACCTATACACAAAAACATGTCTAGATACATCCGAATTTGGACAAATGGAAGACGAGTATTTTAGAACGGAGGGAGTACGTGCACACGCAGCGGGAACAAGTCTGAAAATCTCCTCCGGATCTAGCGGTTCGTGACGGAAGGCTCGGGCTTTTTCCGACAGGTAACAAAAGGAGACGACCAAGTACTCACTCCATACTTTATCTTATCTCCTAACCTAATCAATCGCCTGCGATTGATCAGCATAATGTACAACAGTGACGTTAATAACAATCTCGTTAATCACACAAGGATCAAGTTGCAAAGGCTTAACTCCATCGAACGCCAAAATGCATGTCCTCTCGAAGGCACGCCCGCACCAATCATTCAGAGTTTCACAGGCGGAACCGTCCGTGTTACTCTCTCCGTTCGGATTTAATTGACACACATTTGGTTACACATGGATGTATCTAGACACCAAACAAGTATAGATACAGCCATATTTAGACAAAATCAAGTCAATTAATTTGGAACGGATGAAGTACTAATTAGCAGCAGCTGAAAGTTTTTTTTTCATAAAGAGCAGCAGCAGGTGAAAGTTAGCGGGTAGGTAAATTCAACGCACGCGTGCGCTGGGTGGCGGTAATTTCCGGGAACCCCAATGCATGCATGATCGATGCCGCCGAAAGCGCTGCTGGCGCGGCGGTCTGGAGATGTCCGGCGCGGCGCCGCCGGCCGCACGGAGGAACCAGCAGCATGCATGGGACCGTTTCACATGCCATGGACCAAGAGGTCGATATGATCCATCCAGGGATAAATTAGCCGAGAAAAGGACGCCCACGCGCGTGGCCTAACATGTACTAATAAAACAGAAGGCATCAATCAACCTCGGGATCAATCGCGCCAGCCTAATTAATTCTTGGCATGTGTGTAATTATTAATCACAGGCGCCGTTTATAACGACGACGGTCAATGATTTGCTGATGTTATCGCTGATGGGATCAAAGAGGCAGCCATGGATCGATATAGTAGTTAGCATATGTTTAACTTGGTACCAGTGTTTAGGTCGTCAGGGACTCTGTGGTAGCTAGCTCATGCGTGCATGATTAGGCGTGTGATAGGGATGTGTTGTGCGTGTGTGAATCGACTAGTTTACCTAATCCGTACTTACTTTGGAGCTTTCTTTGATCCCTTTTTCTTTGTCAAGAGTAAGGGAGGCATCTTCATTTCTTTCATTGTTTATAGTTGCAGGGTTAATTTGATCGAGCCCATGCCAATGCCATGGCAGTGGCAGTCTTCGAGTAGAATGCCAGGATGAACACGATGGACACACGACGAGCTAGCCAACTTTTTTTTTTGTACAAAGGGTGGGGTCAGAAGACCCCAGTGCTGCATTTCTATATTTCCACGTGGCAGGTACATTTTACAAAAAAGTCCTTTACAATTCTTGCCCTGAAAGACCTATAATTCGAAAAAAAGGACCTCACTTTTACAAAATACACCCTAGAACAAGAAGATAAACTGCAATCAGATCCTAGTGTGTCTCTGCCACTCGTCGCCGGCGATCTCCAGGCAGAAATGCCGAGATCATCGGAGCTCATGATGCTCGGGCTCTCCTTTCCAGCGAACAATCCCTGACGCCAGCAGACTTGATGCTTTCGGGACGAACCACTTGAAAACATCTCGCCGCCGAGCACTGGCGCCGGAACAAGATGGCCTCCGCCATGGAGGTTGAAGATCGACCAACCGTATGGCCATAGATCGCAGTGGCTCGCACGACCACCGCGTGTGGAGCTCCAATATGCAGCAAGACGGAAGATCACCTGACGGCAACGCCGCCGGAGAGGGGAGAGAAGCGAGCCGGGACGGGATCTGGGAAGAGAAGACTCTCAAGGGGAGAGGAGGAGAGGAGTCTGTCAGCTAGCCAACTTTTATTCTTCCTTTTCATTGTCATCACACTCCCAAACTCGACACGTGTGCACTGCGTCCCAATAATTAATCTGCACTGTTCTACTGTACTGTATTTCGCTGCACTGCTGGTACGTGTATACGTACGGCAACACCATCGATTATCCACATGGCACGCTTGTCATGTTTCACGGCGCGACAAAACAGTATGGCCGTACGTGGTTGATCACACTCCAAGGTTGCACGGCTACTGTTCACAGCCGGAGACCGGTGTAGTGTACTCTCACTAGTAGAAACCACACCATTAGACCAGGGCCGAAAATGCCTCTTGTCCCGGGTGGCTTACAACCCGGGACAATAGGGGGGTACTTGTCCCGGGTCTATTCTTTTGGACTCGTCCCGGGTCGTGAGGGGGCTCTTGTCCGGGGTCGTAGTACGACCGGGGACAAGAGGGTGGTGGCAACTGCACACCTCTTGCGAGACCCTCTCGTCCCGGGTCGTAATACAGCCCGGGACTAAAGGCCCGAACAGTTTGCCTCCCGCGCTCCTAATTAATTATGCTGTAATGGATATCTGAACTATTATTTGTAATGGATATCTGAACTGTTAATATGCAAAAGTATCACGCAAAAGTATCACGCATATATCTGAACAGTTCGGTCGGTGAGTCGTTGAGTCGGTGAGCTCTTGTCCCGGGTCGTGAATCCGAATGCTCTGTATACCGCTGATCCGACGGCTCACAAGCGCTCGAAAGAAACACACCGCTGATCCAACGGCTCAGAAGCGCACGAAGGAAACACACGATCCGTGTGCTTCTTCCTGATCCAACGGGTCAGCAGCGCTCGAAAGAAACACACCGCTGATCTAACAGCTCAGAAGCGCTCGAAGGAAACACACGATCCGTGTGCTTCTTCCGGATCCAACGGCTCACCAGCGCTCGAAAGAAACACACCGCTGACGACGCCTATAAATTGGCCACTTCTCAGACAGGTTACTCACTCACACAAAACATTCCAGCGTCACTCGGAGACGCATCTTTGGGCAACCAGCGGCAAGACGTCTCTGATGATCTGCGACCGTTCCAAACGGTTGCAGATCATCAGAGATGTTTTACCGGACGGTTGTAGATCATCAGAGACGTCTTACCGCTGCCGGATTGAGCTCGAGGTAGTAGTGGTTCGTGATGGCCGCCCGGCGCGCCAAACCTTGAGGGACAGGAGGGATGACACCACGCGAAGGTTTTCCATTTATTTGATTTGTTTTGAATTTCGTATGCCGGTTTCAATATACGCTCAACTCGGGGGGACATGACCGTTCTTAGCTAGGGGTTGAATTTTGCAAATCTCTTGGTGTATCTCTGATGAAATAGGTAGTTGTGTACCTAAATATGATTTTTTCAAAAATCATGAGAAAACTACGAGGCACCTATAGTTCAAATTTGACCCCCTTCCAGCTGAATCGGCATGAATTTGTCTTTTTTACGAGAGGTAGACGGAAACTGTTTGACACACAACCATTTGGTTCTTTGTAAATACATGTGGTCTAGTATTTTCAAATAATGTAGCGCTCCTATTTTACGACATATTTTTGGTAGTTGCTTCACAAAATAACCCATTTTTTGCATTCGGAAATAGAAAAATGATTTTTTCGTGAACAGAAAATAAAAAGTTTCTTCGGCAACATTGTTCACGGTTCCAAGATACACGTTTGTGCCCAATACGGGCATATTTAAGCAAACTATACCATGACTGTGGACATATCATTCGTCATTTGGCCCTAAAGCCATGAATCTTCATACATGATACATCATTTCTGAGAACACTTTCTTAAGATAATTGCCTTATTCCAAGTTTATGATTTTTGATGGATACTAGGACACATATGATGACACCACGCGAAGGTTTTCCATTTATTTGATTTGTTTTGAATTTCGTATGCCGGTTTCAATATACGCTCAACTCGGGGGACATGACCGTTCTTAGCTAGGGGTTGAATTTTGCAAATCTCTTGGTGTATCTCTGACGAAATAGGTACTTGTGTACCTAAATATGATTTTTTCAAAAAATCATGAGAAAACTACGAGGCACCTATAGTTCAAATTTGACCCCCTTCCAGCTGAATCGGCATGAATTTGTCTTTTTTACGAGAGGTAGACGGAAACTGTTTGACACACAACCATTTGGTTCTTTGTAAATACATGTGGTCTAGTATTTTCAAATAATGTAGCGCTCCTATTTTACGACATATTTTTGGTAGTTGCTTCACAAAATAACCCATTTTTTGCATTCGGAAATAGAAAAATGATTTTTTTCGTGAACAGAAAATAAAAAGTTTCTTCGGCAACATTGTTCACGGTTCCAAGATACACGTTTGTGCAGAATACGGGCATATTTAAGCAAACTATACCATGAATTTTTGCTAAGTGTAGATTTTGCTAAGTGTAGATTTTGCTAAGTGTAGTAATTTTGCTAAGTGTAGATTTTGCTAAGAGTCGGGAAGTCGTTCGGTCGGTGAGTCGTTGAGTCGGGAAGTCGTTCGGTCGGTGAGTCGTTGAGTCGGGAAGTCGTTCCGTCGGTGAGTCGTTGAGTCGGGAAGTCGTTCGGTCGGTGAGTCGTTGAGTCGGGAAGTTGTTCGGTCGGATCGTCGTTGAGTCGGGAAGTCGTTCGGTCGGTGAGTCGTTGAGTCGGGAAGTCGTTCAGTCGGTGATCGTCGTTGAGTCGGGTAGTCGTGTAGTCGGGAAGTCGGTTAGTCGGGAAGTCGGGAAGTCGGGAAGTCGGTTAGTCGGTTAGTCGGGAAGTCGGGAAGTCGGGAAGTCGGGTAGTCGGGAAGTCGGGAAGTCGGGTAGCCGGGAAGTCGTGTAGTCGGGTAGTCGGAAAGTCGTGTAGTCGGAAAACCGGGAAGTCGGGTAGTCGGGAAGTCGTGTAGTCGGGAAGTCGTTCGGTCGGTGAGTCGTTGAGTCGGGAAGTCGTTCGGTCGGTGAGTCGTTGAGTCGGGAAGTTGTTCGGTCGGATCGTCGTTGAGTCGGGAAGTCGTTCGGTCGGTGAGTCGTTGAGTCGGGAAGTCGTTCAGTCGGTGATCGTCGTTGAGTCGGGTAGTCGTGTAGTCGGGAAGTCGGTTAGTCGGGAAGTCGGAAGTCGGGAAGTCGGTTAGTCGGGAAGTCGGGAAGTCGGGTAGTCGGGAAGTCGGTAGTCGGGAAGTCGGAAGTCGGGTAGTCGGGAAGTCGTGTAGTCGGGTAGTCGGAAAGTCGTGTAGTCGGAAAACCGGGAAGTCGGGTAGTCGTGTAGTCGGGAAGTCGTGTAGTCGGGAAGTCGGGAAGTCGGGTAGTCGTGTAGTCGGGAAAACCGGGAAGTCGGGAAGTCGGAAAGTTCCCTACGATGAATTATTGTGCTAATGCTATCATTTGTTTTATTTTCTTTTGTAATAGTTAATCAATGGCCGATGGAGATGTTCCTCTCTTCCAATTCAGAGAAGGGGAAGATGCGATAATGGACTTTATCCGGCAACCCGGTGATGAACACATTGGAGGAGATTTAGATGGCTCCGAGTTCTTGAACGATTCCGGTGAGGGAGTGGAGGTGGAACGAAGCGACCAAGGGCAAACTAGAATAGTTGGTGAACCCCCGCAGTCCGGCGTGGTATATTAATTAAGTCTCTATTTGATCAGATGTAAAAATTTATTTGTATATATATTAACAAAAGTTTCTTCTTTTTAGACCTCCTCCACATCGAAAGAAGAAACTACTAAACGAGGCCATGCCAAAGGGTTGGTATACGGGAAAGATCATTTCAGAATTGAGTTTGTCGATGCAGAAGGCCAACCGATTGGGAACGTCCGCAATAAGTTTGTGCATCAATGCGGAGTTGTTGTTAGGGACAATGTCCCGATCAGCCTTTCGGAATGGAATCAGATAAAAGGCATAGACGGCAATTATTATGTCACCGACAGAAACAAAGATGTATGTTGGGCCAAGCTCATGAGATTTTTCAGTCTGCCGGAGCTGGATACTCCCGAAAGGACAACAGCCATGAGGGACAAAGTCAAGCATTGGGCTCTGAAGAAGATGGCTTCAGCATTCAATAAATGGAAGAACAGAATATACCTTGAGTGGGTCGACAATAAGAAAATCCCAGATTTCACTGGAACACTAGAGAGGCAGCGGGCTCACTGGGAGGCATTTCTGGATTACAAGGAGACACAACTAGCCAAGAAAAGATCGGCACAGAATAAGTTGAATGCGTCGAAGAAGATATATAACCATAAGTTGGGTGGAGGTGGCTACAGAGCTGCCGAGCCTAAGTGGGCAAAGATTGAGGCCAATCTGCGCAAAGAAGGGATCACTCCAGTTACAGATTATTGGCCCCGTAGGGTCAGAAATTGGATGCTTGCTCATGGGGCGGAGTATGACGCATCAGGTGATGTAGTGGTTGATGAAACGAAAGAAACTCCTATACCCCGGCAAACAATTCTGAATGCAATAACAGATGCTCGTGAGGGAAGGTTTTTTCCCGACAGAGAACGCGACGTGCTGTGGAAGGCCCTCGGTACTAAAGAGAAAGGAGGAACTGTTAAAGGCAGGGGAGCTATGACGTGGCTTGAAGGGTTTCCCGAGGACCGTGACTCTTATAGAAGCCGAGAAAGAGCAAAGAGGAGGAAGGAACAGGAGCAAAACGACCGGTTGAGCAGAGTGGAAAAGCAACTAGAAGAACTGCGGCGCGAGCGAGCTAGTCAAGGGGCAACTCATCAGCTGCACCTGCAAGATAGTGAGCAAGGTGGTCCGTCTCAACGGAAAAGCAGCGTGGCTTCCACGACACCGGTCAGCGTGACATACCCCGTGGATTTTATCACTAAGAAGAAAACTTGTGAGCTACATGAGGCAGTGAGAAACATATCCCTGAAGGCGGCGGTCGGCTATGCTTTAACTTGTGAATCTACAGCATTGTATCGTGACAATGAGATTCCAGCTGGCTATGCTCGTGTCGGCGTGGATCACGTTGAACCCGGATATGAATCACTCGAACTTCATTTCCCTGGAGAGGATGATGAGAGGAAACTGGGAGATGTCCAGGGTGGACTCATTCTATGGCCCAAGAAATTGATCAAGTTTCCAGGCTGGACACCGCCAAGGCCACCATCGCCTTCTCTGAGTCGACATGACGACACTTACGACGACCACCATGGCACGAGTCCATCTCGATCTCCGTCGCCGCGTCAGTCGCCGCATCAGCCGACTCCTCAGCCGACTCCTGAGCCGTCTCCTGAGCCATCTCCTGAGCCGTCTCCACCGCCCATAAAGGCTAAAGGTCGAAAGGGTATGAAGGCTAAAGGTTTCCGATCACCCAAACACCGACTTGAGCCCCTCCCAAAAGTACCGAAAGTTCCTCCCCCGAGACCTTACGACGAACCTCCGTGTTCTAAAGAGGTAGCCAGCATTTGGCTACAAACAGAGGCGAGAAGACAGGCTGCAGAATCTAAGGAGAAAAGAAAACCCCTGCCAAAGGAAACGTATGCGGAAGAGCAAATAAATTGGGCTGTCGATTTTCTTACTACGCCATCGCAGATTTCGATGAATAGGCCAGATGACTATGTACGTCAAATGAGGAAAGTTGCTGAAACCGGCGGGAAAAGGAGAAGAGATGTTGCCCAGCTAGGACAACAGTCAAATCAGTCCATCCCCCCGCTCAAGGTGACCACTGATGAGGACTCTGGGCTTGAGAAGGATCCCGCTCACCGCGCGCAATTTGCTGCAGATGCTGGTATTTCAGTTTCTCAACTGGACAACGAAAATCTCCTCTCCTCTACATTTGAACCTGCTAAATGGCCCTGGGTATACGGGAAGGATCTAGTGTCACCTGATGAGCTCAAGGTTCTACCAACACAAATGACAAGACTGCATAAGTGGTACAAGGAGGTCGTTTTGCTAGGTCGAGAAATGATCATTGTGAGAGTTACAAGTGAACATTTCAGCGGTATTACAAGCGAGTTAACTATTCCACTTGAAGAACTCTATCAGTTATACCAGCTTGACGCCCTCGACTTGAGCATCCTCAGTACCTATTGTCTGTAAGTGATTCAATCCATTTATTTTTTGTAATCTCATTAACATTGTAAGTCTATAGCTTAGCTCGGTCATTGCCTGTTCTAATTATGCTCACTACGGTATTATGCAGAATGAAGAGCGATGAATGTGACAGAAAGGGGTCGTTTGAGATTGGGTTCGTCGACCCAAGCCTAGTTAATCAGAAAATGTTTACATTAAAGCACGACGATACGGTGGACAACTTGTTTAGGGCCCTCCGAGAACAACATTATAAAGGGCAGATATTGTTTCCTTACCATTTCAGGTAAGAGTATTACTGTCTTGTACACATTGGTTAATTTTTGCTTACTTGATGTTAAGTGTAACTGATTAGTTACTGACATATATAAACGTGCGCAGCGACCATTACATTCTGTTAGTCATTCGAGTCGATACAGCAGAAATTGATATTATGGACTCATTGAACTGGCCCAAAGAGAGGCACGAATTTATCCAAGGAGTGCTCGCACGGTAATTTCAATCTTTATCTTATTACATCGGTCTCTTTCCTGAGATATGAAGTAACTAATTAATAACTCATTTATTCAATTGTTTGCTGGGCAGGGTTTGGGAACTTTTCCGAAAGACTACAAAAGGTGACTTTCCGGAGAACCTTACTTATAAATACCCCAGAGTAAGTAGTATGAGCTAGGTGTTCGCGCATCCCTTTCAATTAAAATTTCAATACCATCGTGATGCTTGATTATTATTTGATTGAAATCTATTCTCGTGTAGTGGTTGGATAGGCAGCCACAAGGAACCAATTTGTGTGGATACTACGTCTGCGAGTGGATTCGCAAGATAGTCTCTGAGCGGAACCGAGACACATTTATCGAAGTAAGTGAACAAATAAATTCACAATTTCATTTTATAACCATCATTTGTGTTGAGTGTCATTCATAATTTCTGTTATGATGATTGATATTCATATTAATCTCCCTTCTTTTATAGATGGATCGAAAACGGAGGAACGTGAAACTAAAGGACCGCTTTCGAGCAATTAGCGAGGAAATTGCGGGCTTTTTGATGAACTATGTCTTAGATCCGAAGGGAAAATACAATGGCGCCGAATCAAGATAGATGACGGGCTCTAGTAGTGGCTAGCTTGATGATCTCCATGTAATCGAATAGTTGACGGTTCTAGTCTCTCTTATATATGGGATCTTTATTTGTAATCGAATACTTTCCCGTCTTCACGACTTTCCGTTCCGACTTCCGATTTCCCGACTATCTCATAAAGCTTGCTCTTACGAACATTTTGATATGTTATATGTTTTTTTTCTGATTTACAGATAATTAACCGTATTTTTTGCAAATTATTCGTAATATACAACAATCGGAACGAAAAAAGTCACAGGCCGCCACGTGGAAGCATCTCTAGTCCCGGGTGGTATTACAACCCGGGACTAGAGCTCCTCTCACATGCGCATGCGCTGCCCCCGCGTGGAGGGCTCTTGTCCCGGGTCGTAACCCACCCCGGACAAGAGGGGGGAGGCTCTAGTCCCGGTTGCCATGTACCGGATGGCAATCCGGTACATTAGGGGTTCCCAACCCGGGACAAGAGGGGGGGTTTCCACTAGTGTCTTTCCGTTTCAAATTAATTGACTTCCATTTGTCCACACATGGATGTATCTAGACATGTTACACGTATAGATACATCCACGTGTGGACAAATGAAAGTCAATTAATTTGAAACGGAGGGAGTAGAGTATGTCGGCAGCAGAAAATATGACATGTGATTGGCACGCATGCATTGTGCACGCTTCAAGCAATAAATGATCGATCGGTTTTTGGCGGCTAGTGCGTGGGGTTTATCGTACGTCGTCCAGATCGATTGGCAATCGTCCCAACTCTTTGTCCGGACGTGAGATGTGTAGTCTGCATGGTTGCTGGATTATCCACGTACGCAGTGTAACTGCTACTGGACGGCGCACGGCGGTGACCTCGATCGATCTCCGTGGAGGTCGTCGTTTTCGGCTGTTGATGATTGGACACGATCGATGGTTTTGCTCTCTCGGTTTTCATGCTTAATGCATGCGCTTGTAATAATTTACATCTCTGATGGCTTTTCCTATCGAGTTTTTTAACTATATATTTTTACCATTTTAGAGCAACATGCATGATGTGAATTGTGATCCCCTCGATCATGAAACATGTGATTAGACCTATGAAACATCGGTCGTCATGCCGCCTTGCCCTGCATGACACAAGAAGAACGGTGGTTGCTGCTGCTTTGATCTCTGTTTGGGCGGAGGGAGAGAAGGGGGAACCGGAGCTCTCGCGACCCACCCCACCCTAACCCTAGCCGCCGGCGCGCTCCGCTCCTCCTCGCCCTCCCCTCCTCCTCCTCGCCGTCCCATGCCTCGCCCCCCGCGCGGGCGAGCAGGGGACTTCCGTTCTCGCGGTCGCCCCGAGCCCACTCCCCCACCCCCTCCCCTCGCCTCCGTCGGACGGCGCCGCCGGCCGAGGGCCGGGCGTTGGCGGCGGCGAGGTCCCTCCTCTCCCTCGTCCGTGGATCCCGGCGCGGGACGGGCTCGATGGTGTGGGCGCCGCGTTGACCTGGGCGCGGCCGCGCGGCCTCCTCGGTGGCGGCGTGGATTCAGGTCGGACGCCGGGGCCGCGGTCCTGGGAGGTGGTTGCGGCGTCGGCTCGGCGGCAAGCGGCGTGCACGGGTGTTGTCCGTTCTCCTCGGTCCGCTTGGGCGGCGGGGAGCGGGGGTGATGGCTGGCCTTCGGCCGGTCGTCAGATCTGGAGGCTGTGGTCCTTCTCCACCTCGCCTTGGCTCTCCTCTCGCCGGATCCGAGGGCCAGCCTCTCGCTGTCATCTGAGAAGGCGGAGTGGCGTGACGTTGGGTGCGGTGGGCTGTGGGAGATCGAGCGAAAGCTCTGGCTCGTGTTTGCTAGCCCGATGACGGCGACGCCCACGGGCGCCGTAGCCCTCCTTGGAGACGTCATGGTGATCTCCGCCCTTTCTCTGTCTCGGGTGAAAACCCTAGGTCCTTGTATCGGGCAATGGCGGCGCCTTGGCGTCGCGAGCTCCTTTGAGACATTGCCATGGGACGAGTGCCCCAACGGTTTGGTGCAGTGGTCTACGGACGTGCAGCGGCGCAGGCGGTGCCTCTGCCTTGGCCCCTGTTGAAGTTCTTCAACCCAGTTGTTTGCAGGTTCCTTCTTGCGGCGGCGGCGGTTATCTCTTTGCGGCGCTCCTTGCCGGCGGTTCGGCGCCGTCGAGCCTGGCGAGGGGATAGGGGTCCCCTCCGGCAGTAGCGCTTTCGGGAGTGGTGCCGATGCGCGGATCTTCCCGGCAACACTGGTTGTCCCTTCCTCGGCGTGTTTGGCGTTGGCCTTGCCTTGGGCACTCCAGTTCGTCCCTCCAGAAGCAGGCGGCTTTTTTTCGTTCGGTTCGTGCCCGTGAGCGACTCTCACCCAAGCTCCTGGTGTCAAGACGCAGTGCGCACAATGGAGTGCTTCAGTAGGGGTAGGGGCCTCTGCTTCCTCCTGGTGCTGGTCGCTGCTGCTCGGACCTGCTGATCTTGTGTTTGCTGTGTAGTTTGCTCTCGTTGCGAGCTGTAATCTTTCTTGCTTGTTTTCTGTTTTTGGCTGTTCTCAGCACCCTTGTATCCTTTGCCGTTTGTGGCTTCGTTAATTCAAAGCCGGGCTCTTCGAGCCTCCCTTCTCAGGTGAGGAGCCCAAACAAGAATAAACGACAAAGGCAATAAACGGAAAAACTACTCTCCTCGTTTCTAAATATAAAATGTTTTAACTCCTTTAGATGTTGATTAGATGTGGACCGAAATGAATGAACAAATACATTAAAATGTGTCTAGATAAACGTAGATACATGTGAATCTGATAAAAGACTAAAATAATCTAAATTTAGCAACGGAGCGAGTACAACTCTAGGCCACAAAAAGGAGCCGAAAACTTCGGCTCATGTCTGCACAGTTTTTTGGTGCATCAAACATCAGCTTCTTTTCACCCATTCTACACTTTGGGAGACGATTGTAGGACAAGGGTCCAGGTGGGGGTGGTTGAGGCGTCTAGCCCGTCAGTTTTTTTCAACTCCGGGATTTTGGCATGGGGGTTTCAAGATAAGCCCTAACGCTTGCTTGAGGTAAAGGCTAGTCTCCAAACTTCCTTAACATACAACCAAATCTGGCAATTAAAGATCAACTTATTTCTAACTTTCCAAATGCTTCAACGTAGGCGATGGGAAAATTCCGGGAACTATCCCCATTGCAACTAAGTTCAAAAATTGGCGGCGCATCTACTCTGTAAATGTCGTTCCACCTCCATGATATAGACAACAATTCTTCCCTGGAGCGGCTTTAGAGATACCTCCACAGCTCAATGGATCAATACTTCAAGTGTTATGGAATGGTGGAGAAACCTTGCCTTGGGGAAAGGTCGAGCTAGGAAGGCGCGCGATGTCTTCTATGATCATGGTTGTCTCGTAGGAAATTTGAAATGAGCGAAATGCAAGATTTTTCCCGGAATAACGCTACTCTCTCAAATTGTGGGTTTTGGCCGGGGCTCTTCGAGCCATGTAGCACTCGGAGAGTAGACATTTTGCAAGTCCAAGGATGTGTCATAGGCTCGTTTCTAAACCTCTAAAACCTTCTCTCTTTATTAATGAAAATTATAATTCGTTTGCCTCGTTTCAAACAAAGATGCACAACTTTTTTCTTCACTAATCCACATATTTCTTATCAATAAACAAATCCACAAGCCACGTTGCTAAAGCGGAGCTCGTAAAAATTTGTGTTTATGGACCCGTCTAAAAATTTAAGTTAATTCTTGACATCACTCCACGATTTTGTACTAGGTGGACAATTTTTATGTATTGCATGAACATTGTTTCTCTGGTACTACCCATCTGCAAATAAACAAAATCTCTGTTGCAAGCCATGTGCAACTCGTATACTCCACGATTCACGATGCAAATCTGGCAATTCTAGATTTGATTGACCAAATTCCCACTCGAATGCAAAATAGAAAAAAAAAATAGGGTGTTTAAGGCAGAGTTGCCTGAAAAAAAAAATCCAACATTGAGTATACTCTGAGACGGCGAGACTTTGTCGGACATGCGTGTTTGCCGCCGTCGCGCTCGCGTAGTTGTGGCCGGGTGCAGCTGGCACCTTTGCACTACGCCATGAAACGCTGCAACACGCATAAAGACAAGCTCCTCCCCCTAGCCACATGTCCGCGCCACGCGGCCTGGCGACGGCAGCCAATTAAGCTAAGCAACTATAGTTAATTAACCATGTCGTCGTCATGGACACTATATATAGTAGGGAGTATCTTTGTAATCTCGATCCATCCAAAACTGCTGGTGCTTCACCAACACACTGAAGCAACAACTCGGTCGATCGCCAACACCAGACGCCAACCCGCGCGAGATGACGCACCGTGCGTATACATCATCTAGCTAGATAGATCTAGCGCCAGAAAGAAATTTTAATCTACTAAGCAATGACTACAGTAATGCCACTTCGTGGCGCCGAGCTGTACGCGATGGATCGGCTTGGATTTGTGTGTACACCAGGATAACGTACGCCAGCTGTCGTACGTGCCGGAACTTGGGCGCCACGTACACAGTAGATATACGTAGTACCAGCTAGCATAGGCACAGAGCAAATACGTATATCCAAATAAAACTTGGTCCTGGCTAGAAATTCAATATGCGGCATGGCATATGGGCGCAGTACAGTGCACAGTAAGTCTACGAGGATGTCTAGATCATCGCATCATATCCATCATTGGGCAGGCAATATTCAAAGCGCCAAGAGACGACGAGATGGAAATAGCAAGAATATATAGGAAAAAGACAGAAGGTACTTGTATACTCCATCCGTTTTTTAATATAAGATGTTTTAGGTGTTGCACATGTTGTCTAGATACATACTCAAGTGAGTGAACATGCACACTAATACATGTCCACATACATGTGCATGTGGACAAATGCTAAAACATTTTATATTGATGTACCTGGCCGCGTGGGCCACCCCCTTTTGGCCCTCGAGCCTCCGTTTGTTCGCTTCCTTCGCTCCCAGGTCTTCTTCCTTCCAAATATTGATGCTCCTAAAATTGCAAGTCATTTGGACGTTGTTTGGGTCACTGAAATATCAAAATATAGAAATAGGGTTTTCTGCCTGCGCATGGTTAATTCCAAAAAATAGGGAAACTTGTGAATTATTCCCAAAATCATTATAAAACATTAATATAACCCTTATATGATGCAAATATGATTGGAATATGAATAAAATAATGCAAAGTTCATATATGCATTTTACATGCATCACATGGTAAGGATGAGCAAGCCCATAATATCAATTTATATTTACTCTCCATTTTTACATTGGAATTTTCCATGTATGCTCTCATCCCTCCGGAATGAATACATCAAGTGTTGCATATGACTCGTATGTTACGATCAAAACTCGTATAGAAATACATGTGTACCCTTTTTTACTAATCCGTACACATACAAACTTTATGTCTCAGTTGCAACCCGTGTAAAATTGACTTTGTTTCGATTACAACTCACGTGCAACTCCCGCGCGATGCAAATTCAACTGTCCCAAAGTTGATTGAGTTCTACCATAATCCTCATTCGATTGAGAATTAGTAAAACCACATGTTAATATGAAAAGTTGCTTGAAAATAATCCAACGATGAACGAGAGGGCGAGCCTTCGTCGGACGTGCGTGCTTGCCGCCGCGCGTGGCGCGCAGTTGTGGCCGCGTGCAGCTAGCACCTTTCAACACCAGCATGCTTGGAATTCTGCAACACGCACAAGCCTTCTCACCCTAGCCACATGTCCGCGCCACGCGGCCTGGCGACGGTAGCTAATCATCCTAAGCCACTAATTAATTAACCATGTCGTCGTGATGGGCACTATATATAGTAGGGAGTATATTTTTAATCTCGATACATCCAAATTGTTGGTGCTTCACCAACAACTATGTCGATCGCCCGTTGCCAACACCGGACGCCAACCCGCGCGAGATGACGCACCGTGCGTATACATCATCTAGCTAGATAGATCTAGCGCCAGAAAGAAATTTTAATCTACTAAGCAATGACTACAGTAATGCCACTTCGTGGCGCCGAGCTGTACGCGATGGATCGGCTTGGATTTGTGTGTACACCAGGATAACGTACGCCAGCTGTCGTACGTGCCGGAACTTGGGCGCCACGTACACAGTAGATATACGTAGTCAGGGGCGGAGCTGGAGCTCGAGTCACCCTGATACACCACTTTATTATGGCGTAAATTGTTTAACGAACAATCTTCAATGTGTAAATATGTTTTTTCAACTTTTAACATAAATAATATGACATAATAAGAGACAAGCGTATGGAGACAAAAGGAAAAGTAATAATAAAATTAAAAGGTCTACTATATTGGTGAAACAAAGGACAAAGTTATTTGGAAAATATGTCTTACATTCCGAAATTCCAAAATTAATCGTCAAACACCAAGGTTCAATGGCATGCGTTTGATGAATAAATATTTCACGTTAGACTTTAAATTTTGCCTAAGAAAATGATACATATACTATACGCGCACCCTATATAAATCTTGGCCACAATTTTCATGAAATATCATTTATTAGCAACGATTTTCGCAACAAAATAGAGAAGCGTTTAGGAATTTCGCAACAAAATATTGAAGCATTTAGGGATTTACCGCAGCGGGGACTGAATCTGTATAATTTCTCGACCGAAATCAAACTGGGCAGACTGCCGGACGCCCGCGGCCGCGCTGAGGTGATGAGTAGAGAAAAGGCGAGGCGCCGCACGGACGCGATAGGCTGGGGCGGCGCTGGACCGTGGCCGGTGATCGGAGCTTCATGCCCTTCCCCTGCGACTGCGTGCGATGAGTTCAAGGTCTCGCTACGATGGATTCAATCAGCCGAACCGTCGCAAGTGCGTGCCTACAAGAGGAGAAAACTCTAGCGTCAGGCGCGTGCACGAGGGCATCGGCCGGCTCGCTCGGCCCACCCTGATGCACAATGACCGGCCGATCCTGATGCACAGTGCCTTCACAAATGGTAATCACTATTAAAAAAACTTTTCGGATCCGTATTCCTGTGCATCAGGGTAGGCTCATTGGGCTCCGCCCCTGTACGTAGTACCAGCTAGCATAGGCACAGAGCAAATACGTATATCCAAATAAAACTTGGTCCTGGCTAGAAATTCAATATGCGGCATGGCATATGGGCGCAGTACAGTGTATAGTAAGTTTACGAGGATGTCTAGATCAGCTAGCACATCCATCATTGGGCAGGCAGTATTCAAAGTGCCAAGAGACGATCACGACGACTCGATGGAAATGCCAAGATCGAATAGGAAACAAATAAAAGGTACTCCTTCCGTTCCAATTTAATTGACTTACTATGTACCACATGTGGATGTATTTAGACAATTTAAATTGGAACGGAGGGTGTACGTACTTGTATATATGCTTGGAGATGTACAAGTCTACAGGAGCATGTGGGCAAGGTTTCCACCACAACCTGCTTCCAATGAGTACTATTATACTGCAAACAACAATGCAGTTAATCTGCAATGTTACTGATTTCTGATACAACTGTATATATACAAGTATACTTGTCCCACGCATATAAAGGTTCTTCTGTGCTTATGTGGCATGGATCTAGCTAGTGCTGCGGTGCTAGCTGTCTGCCATTCTGCATTTGCTGTGGAGTAGTACCATTTTTGCTGTCAAATGATGTCAAGGGCCGGTCCTGGGGGGGGGGGGGGGGGGGCCGCCCTGGGTCCAAAAATTTCAGGGGCCCCTCCCAGCTACGTGTACATACAAGTATTAGTCCGCGTATAATGTTTAATTGCCAAAAAACTTAATGGGAATTAGCTTAAAAAGGCCCGAGAGATGCACACGATCTAGTCGGGGACGTTACGTGTTGCGAGCTAGTTTTCCATATAGCGATTAGATCGACGCGCCCTATCTTTTCGTGATTCGTCCCGAGCTAAAACGCATCGCCCAATCATCTCTCGCCTCGCCTAGCACAGCGCGGGTCGGCAACTAATTCGTTCCGATGCTTAGGGCGCTGCGCCGCCGGCAGGTCCAACAGGCTAACTCGTCGCCCGTCCGTGCGGGCCGAAGGTATGTTGATTGATTAATTTTGATCTTCTCTAATTTTCTAATATAGCTAGTTTAGGCCATAATTTTTGATTACTAGTTCTTTTTCATTTTCAGATTGGTTATGAAGCCCTCTGCCCGGATGCGTTCCCGGTCGCTCAGGGCACCGCACGGCCGCCAGGTCCAATCGGCCACACCGTCGGCCAGTCCGTGCGATTAAAAGGTATTTCGATTTGATTAATTTTGATCTTCTCCAACTCTTAAGTATAGGTAGTTTTTGTCCTAAGTACGATTACTAGTTTTTTTTAGCATGGTTATGAAGCATGTATCCCGGATTCGTTACCAATCGCCCATTCAAAAATATATTTGGCTTTTAAACGAGTTCATTAGATTTGAAGTGATTAGATGGTTCCTAAGTTGAATTGATGAAAACATTGCTGTTTTTATATGAATACTGCTATCCGGTACACTATAATTTTACATTCGTATCATTTCATACATGCATATATGAAGAAAAATATTTTAAGGGTCCCGGATTCTAGATTCGCCCCAGGCCCCTGAAATCTCATGACCGGCCCTGATGATGTCTAAGTGTCCCGTTAGTTAGTCAGAGCTCAAAGGGTTGGCTCTACAGCTGGGATCGAGCCCTCCTTACGTACACACCAATACCTCATCCACTCCTCACGTACGTACGTGGCACTGGCGGTATTAAAATTTCTTTTCAGGCGGCCAATGCGTCCTTTTCACGACGTAGGATCCTTTGCAAGTGGTGCAATTTACGCGGGACACAAATGTGTTGCTAATACTTTTCGATAAAATTCGTGTTATTTAGTGCGATCAACTTGCAGATATACACACAGCAGCCTGGATTGCTAACTAATCTAGAGCTACGCTAATCATGAAGCCTTGAACGGGTATGTATGGCTTTGAGATTCACAGGTCAGCGCATGAACAGAAGCTGGCCACCTGTACACAAACGCCACGTACGGAGGTAGCTAGATTTGACTTGATGGTTCAGAATTCCCACTGCATTTGTTATTTTTTTTTGAAACGAGGCAAAAGCTTTGCCTTATATTAATTAAGAAGAAGGTGCTCGGTTTATTAACGGAAGAAACCGGGCGAAAACCATACAACACACCAACATCCGAAGGAGAAGCCCACACAACCACAGAGAGCAACAACTAAGGCTAGCAACACCCACAGCAACAACTACAGTACCTACAACAATCGCGAACTGAAGACAACTCTAGAACTCTGTCGAAGCTTTCTTTGCTATTCCCCTATTTCTTCGCTTGCCCCAGTTGGTAACAGTCTTGAGTGATTTCTCCACCTTTCTAATTAGGTCATCTGAAGCATTCCCTGCCAAGACACAAGCGATATCCTTGCCATATCCAGGACTAGTCGCCTCTAAACAGGTGAGAGAGCCGAAAAGCTCTTTAGCAAAAAGGGCCTCAGAGTTAGGAACCAACAGGTCATCACTACCCATAGAGGGCGTCGATGCAATCACCAAATCCTGAACCGAGCTCAACTCCGTCGGAAGCACAAAAGATGAATCCCCACACGACTCCTGAACCTCCGAAGCCAAGATCTCACCACTGTCCTTGCTCAGAGGGGTGGACGTCACAACAAGCTGCGGTGATGGGCAAGGACTTCCACGAGGAGAGAAACAACCAAAGTGAAGTGCTTACTCAACCACAGACGACCTCTGCTCAACGGAGTCAAGCGGAAACACGGCCTCCCCATGGGCGAGCCCCAGGCTATCAGAACCACATGCCTCTGTGGGCGGACCATCAACGCCTGCCAATAGTAAATTGAGAGTTGCCACCTCTTCACGAAGAGGGCGAGACGCCTCCTCAACTCGATCGGCGACCAACTGACAGAGCTCCAAACGCAGCAAGGCAAACTGGGACTGAAAGACAGAGTCAGTGAACTCCTCGCAACACCTATGAGAACGCTCTGACTGCACCGTAGGACACAACGAAGAGTGGCACACAACCTCGGGTGGACTCTGAGGCGACGAGGGAGCACGAGGCTGAGCGGATGGAAAACGGCTCCGCTGGCAAGGAGCACGAGCGTCCGGAGAACGAACCCGAGCATCCGGAGAGCGAGAGCGAGCAGCTGGAGAGCGCGCACGGCAGAAACGCTCCCGATGACCAGGACGACGACAACGGATGCATCTAAAGTGCCCTCGACATGTGCTGACCTGGTGGCCACGCTCGAGGCACCGAAAACACCTCCCTCGAGCCCAACGCTTGAAGGCGAGATCACGGTCAAGTCCTTCATCCCAAAGCGGAGACGATAGCGCACGGTCGGGACGGCCGCCTCGACCAATCTGCACCCAACCTTCCTCATCATCAAGAGCGGCGGCAGCAACAGCAGAGAGGCCACCGCAGGGCTCAGCAGGCACCTCCTCAACATGGCGCACATTAACATTGTCGTGAGGCGAGCCGGAAGCAAAGCCTTTGGAGGAGGCCATCAACGTCTGCGGAGCCAACCCTTCATCGTCGCCGACGGAGCTCGCCTTCACATGGACCGGGTCGCGGGAGGCAGCCGACGGCAGTGACAAGAAACCGAGACCCTCTACCAACACGGCAGGATCAGACCCAAGCCCCCCGTCCCACAAGGAAGCCGAGGCGACGCCGAGTGCAGCAGAAGAAAGCACCAACTGCTGCAGATTCTTGTGGACGAGCATGTCGATGACGGTCGAGCACAAAGGCGACGGAGGAGCGGCTACGGACGCAGCATGTCGGAGCTTGGAGCGCTGCTCCGGGTTGGCAGAGTACGAGCATGTAACTTCGGTCGATGCAGACGGCGTCGGGGCGGCGGGCGTTGGGCCAGGGTGGCCGCCTTCATGGGCCGTCCGGTCGATGCAGCTCGGAGCTCGACGATGCCAATCGGACGGGGAGGTGGCACAGCAACTTCGGTCGATGCAGCCGGCCGAGGCTGGGAGCACGTACCAATCAGGAGAGGTGCCACAGGCTTCGGCAGCTGCCCACAGGAGGCACCAACGAGGGGAGCCGAGGCGACGACGAGCGGCGAGGCCGGCGAGGTTGCCATGGCAGCCATGGAGAGGGCCGAGCGCTTCACCATCAACCGGCCACGAACGGCAGGGTCTTGCTTGCGGGAGGCGAGCGCAGCCGCGGCGAGGGCGGCGGCGAGACCAGGGACGGAGGGCGTCGAGGCCAGGGTGGCCGCCTTCATGGGCCTGCGGCCGCCGGCCGGAGCCTCGGGGAGCGACAGCAACGCCCGTCCCACTACATGCCGGGAGCAGGAGAGGGAAGAGGGCGCTGAGGAGATGCCGGATCTGCTCGCAGCGGTCGGAGAGGAGGCCGGTGGGAGGAGATCAAGCCGCCGGCGGCGGCAGCTTTCCCCTGGACGCCATGGTCGCACCCTGTAGGAGGCAAAGATGATGTGTCTATTGTAAGTCCATTAATGAACAATGAGACGTAATCACTGCATTTGTTATTACTTGGACGCTGGGGTCTTCTGCTTGACTTTGGCACATACGTACTCCACAACGCGGTACACTATACTAAGTATATTTCTTTTCTTTGAGGGAACTATACTGCATAGTTTATACGTACGCGACTTAACGTTGATATACATACGAGTATATCCGGAGCCTGGCTATTAGTCGGTGACCGGCCGGCCTATGATCGTCGGTGGGTTCCCGTTCAGTTCAGGGTGGCGATATGAAAACGGAGCCACTTGATCATCAGACGAATATATAATTTGTGCAGAGAGACGATTCGATCTGATCTGGGCGTGCCTAGGATTTGGTGTAGAATCAAAGCATAATCGATCGTACGCACCCGTGCAGCCTGGAAAAGCTGTGAAGCCGCAATACGGACCCGGGGATTACGGGTTTGACCGTGCGTGCGCGCGGTTTGGGATCGTGTGCAGTAGCGGACAGAGGAATCGATCCATGTTTTCAGCCTGCATTTGACTGCTAGATCTCCTTCGCTCGCTGCCTCGAGTCCAACGAGCTGCCCAGGAGGATTTTTGGGGACTGGGTTGCCGCCCGGGCGTGCATGATTCGTGGAAGAAGACGACGACGAGGAAATGCACAAACGATTCAAGTTCGTCGTCTAGTCAGCAATCTGTAAAACACTACTGCTTCTGTAATTTTCTGTGGTAGAACAGGCAGCTAGCTTCAAAAAAAAATAGTGAGCAGCTAGCTTAACTTGCTGGCAATGACGTTTCCAGGGAAACGGGTGAGGTCGTGTACTTTACATGGGCCGAAGGAGATTAGGGGCCCGCGTACACCAGCCTTGTCCCGTGTAAGCGGAAACTCCTATACGCCGCTCATTGCGGCGCCGCGTAACACCCGTGCCATCTGGCCCTAGCCCATTTATTCTGCTTCTTCTGTTCTTCTGCCTCGTGTGGGCGATGGACCTGATTCCTTCCCCATTTCCCCTGTACGTGAGAGAGAGCGGCAGCAGGTACTAAAACCGCCAAACAGTGATTTTGCTAAAAATAAATAACAAAACTCCAATCAGTGATTGGGACTTCTATAAAAAAAAACAACTGATCGGTTGCTGAGATGAGATTTTAGGGAATATTTTCTTTCCTTTTACTTTTCATTTCATTCCTTTCCTTATATCTTATATATGTTTTCTGCTTTTTTTCCCGCAAAAAAAAAATGTTTTTTCTTTATTCTTTTCATTTTATTTTCTTTCCTTTTTTTCGATACAAGGAGTCTCAAACGAGACTCTCAGTTTCATTAAAAATGAAACCAGGGGTGTGAGAACATTCAGTCTCAAAAGGCACAAAAGTCAGTGGTCTGTTTCAACAACAAAACTCCACGAAATGGCTTGCTAAACCTGCCATACGCTCACGACATCAGGAAACCAGAGGCAGGGACAAAACCCCATCACCGCTGCCTGACACCGTACTACAAAATAGAACCAAGCAAAACAGTCTTCAGGAGCAAAATATCAATACATAAGTACTAAAAGAACTCTCCACTTAAGGTTTTCATCAGGACGAGCCACAAGCTGAATGCAACAGCAGCAGCACACCACTTGAGATCTACCAGGAAGGCAAGAAACAACAAGCATCACATCTGTAGCCTGCAAACTACAGGATTCCAGCCGTTTTTTCTCCCGAAGATTTCGTGCGCCACTTTCGCCAACAGTTCAGCTCCCTGTCGAAGTACCTTTCACAGAATGTTTTTCTGCAGAATCGACCAATCATGTAAAAGGTGACAGGCTAACGAAATAACTGAGGACATATCTTTAATGTAAATTCTTTGAAAATACGAATTATTTCGCGTTTTTCACAACGCCCAACAGATTGCAACAACACCTATCATTACCACTTTCCTATCTATACCAGAAAAAGCTGCAAAACATTGTTGATACAAATTATGAAAAGAGGAAGACATGCAGCTCAAGTTCATTGCTACACTCACCACATTCCAAAATACTTAGCTATATGACAAGTAAAAAAGAGGTGCTCTTGTGTCTCAGGGGAACTATAAAACTCACATAAATCGCAACCTTTCCATCCCCTCTTGTTTAGATTATCTCCGGTCAAAATCCTATTCTTAACAACAAGCCAGCAAAAGGTCTTAACCCTCAAAGGGAGTTTCAACTTCCACAGAACACTATAAGGAAAATTAAACATTTTAGAGGACCTTGGACCTTATCCTCTCCCGCTACAGTTCCAGAGAGGCAATTTTCTGGTTCCGCCCGTTCGCCCACCTCGCCGGCGAGGATCCGGTGGCTTCCCCATCCCTCCGTCGGCCGCTTCGGCGGCGGGAGGGTGGGGGAACGCCGGATCTCGCCGTGTACATAGCGTAGGGTCGAGTAGGCTTCCAGCCGGCGGCGTTGGGGAGACGGCGGCGCGGTCGGAGTGGATTTTGGTGGTGGGATTCTTCCTCTCCGGCGGTGGAGCTCCTGGGAGCTTCGTCGTGGAATTCCCGCCTGGTCCTCGCTCGCAGTTCTCCGGAGCTGCTGTGCGGGGTTTCCCCTCGCCGGAGTCCGAGTTGCGGCGGCTCTGGGTTTCGCTAATAAGAGAGTTTGATCTGCTTTGTTGCAAGGTGGTGGCGATGATGGCGCAGGGTGGAGGCTCCGGTGGAGCCACGCTTCGTCGACTTCCCGGCCATGGAGGGGCTCCTTCTGTTCCAAGGCGTCAGCGAGGGCGAGGAAGGAGTGGTGGCGGCGCGCCGGCGATACGGTCTGTGCTTCGTCTTCGTCACCGGGATCCTGTGGGCCTTGATGTAATTTTCTTGTTTTGCTGGATCTCTCTGTAAAAGAGCCTTGTACAATGTCGGTTGAACTTTCCCGCAAAAAAAAAAAAGAACACTATAAGGAAAATTAACTTGCTTTGCACATAAATACTGGTACAGCGATTTAACTGAAAACTCTCCATTTTTAGTAAGAACCCATATAACTTTGTGAACTCTCCATTTTTCTTTCCTTTTACTTAGCGCAAAAGTTGAAGAACACTTGTTCGCAGAGGGAGGGAGTATTTCGCATGTCCAATCACACTCACCAAGGTGCTTTATACGGAGTAGTTATTAACTTGTTATTAGACGTACAAGCACAACAGCCAGCGTATGGTGTCCGCAGACGAGCTCTCTGTCAGTGGACCTTCTATGTATCATCAGCGTGACTCGGATCATAGGAAGGCAGGAGACGACGGCTATGTTATTCTGCAGTCTAGGGAGACACATCTCTCTGCAGTAATACGTATGCTCCGCGCTGATCGACCACGCATGGCTGCCTTGGGTAGTTGTTGGGTTGCTCAGTAGTATGGCTGGATCTTCCAGCGCTGGGTGTCGCCCGCGCACCACTTCCAGAGCACGACCTCGGTGCCGTCGCGGACGCCGCCGTGGTACTTGTCGCTAGCCCTACTTGTCGCCGTTGAGGGCGTCGAAGTTGAGGTAGATGTTGTTCACCATGCGCACGCACCGGAACCCGTTGCCCACGTCCCGGCTCTCCGTCCACAGCCCGACTCGTCCAGAAAGTCAGGGTTGTACGGCACAAGCTGAACCTGCAAATCGAACACGTACAATACATGTTCGGTTAAAAAACTTGTTCTTCTCATATGATCATGCTTGTTTTTCACGAGGATTCTAGCAGCAGCATGTTCTGAAAACACAAAGTAGTTAAGGTGGCTAGCAGAGATCCACAGACGACTTACAGGGTGCGACTGTCCAAGGGAGTGCTTGATGGCCTGTCCTGTGGCCTTGTTGACGAGGGCGAAGGCAGGGTACCCTTCCTCGTCCTTGATGCTGCTGCTCCATCTCATGTCCTTGATCCAGTGCTGGTACTCGTCCTTGGGGTTGGCCGGCGCGAGCACGACCTTGCCGTTCCTGACGGACATGGCGTAGTTGGGGTTCGCGCGGCAGTACACCTTCACGGTGGGCTGCGGAGGCAGCGTACGGCCGCCGCAGTTGCCCTCGATGTTCACCTGGGACATGCCGTACATCACCGGCGGCGCGTACCCCGGCGTCGCCATCCCACCTTTTTCAGAAACCTATAGAGCCACCAGAACACTGCACAAATCACACAAAAACAGTATAAGTATAGTTATTTCTACTAAGTCCTCTCTAACAACATAATATTACACGGGAAAATATAGTAGAACACCTTTATGCACAAGAGTAAACGGCGCATAATGACTGCATATAAACTCTGTTAGACAAAACCTTCCTAATTATTACTTACTAAATCACTGAAGTTTCTAAATTTTCATCGCCTAGACAGTAATGTTGGAAGCATGCTTGCATATATGTTCTGTTAGGCAAAACCTTCCTGATTATTACTTGCTAAGTCACTAAAGTTTCTAGATTTTCTTCGCCTACACAGTAATGTTGGAGGCATGATAATGATATCCTCCTGTACTATTCAATTAGAAACTATAATATAGTCTATCCTGCATATAGAAAAAAGAACTAACATGAAATCTTGCATAGAAAATAATAATAGCTTTTCCAAGCATGAGCATTTTTTTGAAATCAATGCAAGACTGCGTGTATGTTTAGTTAGACAAATCCTTCATAATTATCACTTACTAAATCACTGAAGTTTCTAGATTTTATACGCGTAGACAATAATATTGGAGATATGTTAATAGCATCCTCTTGTACCATTCGATCAAAAATTGTAAAATAATCTATCTTGCACAGAGAACAAAGAACTAACACGAAATCCTGCATAGAAAGTTATAACAGTTTTTCCAATCATGGGCATCTTTTTTGAAATATATGTAAAAATGGTGCTGTCAAGTACTTTTTCATAGTAAAGAAAAATTACCATGCCAAGTTCCAAGCAAATATTTCTGCACTGTGCAATGAAATTAACTCAGCAACTACAAACATCATGTAATTTGTACAATTTTTTGTATAGCAATTTACGATCTGTTTTGCACGTCTGATTACTACTTAGCGTAACATTAAAAATTATTGAACTTTCTCTACCACTATAATCAAATTTCAAATATAAAAATACCAACCATGTAGACCAACTTGTTGAATGCCACATTACTGTCATATGTATGTAAAAAAAAGTTCCGACCACTACTCTTACATGTATAATAAAAATTACTGCAATCACTGCATGCATACTCTATCAATTCCAATATGTCCCTACCTTCTATTCTATGTTAATTTTACTTACAACAACTAGCTAAAATTATCAACTCTGTTCATACAAACAGTAAAATAAACATAATTTGAACCATACTTGTACTAACAATTCTCTCTTTAAATGGATATAGAGGGTACCGAATCGAATCAACAAGATCGCTAGACAAATAACACATCACTTAGATCGCTAGAAAAATAACACATCACTTCCCCATACAACCCATCCTGCCAGCAAGCTCAAAAAAAATTCATTAACCCAGGACCAGAATTTCAGTTTACTAACCCAGGACCACAAACACAGTATACAGATGCACTCACCACTGTAAGCCAACCAATTTTATCCAATGAACTTCAAGCCCAGCAGCAAACCCAGCATGGAATCGCTTTGTAGCGCCAACCAGCTCCGCGGCCTACAGCCTTCCAGCCAACACGCAGGTCCAGCACAAATACAGTAGATCTAGAAATGACACTGTCCACCTCAATCCAAGAAAGAGCCCCCACATTCACATCACCACAACACCACACGACCTCCTCTGCAAGATCCATCCAGATACGGCAAGAAATACTTGCCAGTAAGAGGCCTGTAGAAGACATGCCCCCGCAGCTCTGCAAGACAAATCTATGCTACCAAGTGAATGGACGTACGGCGTCTACAGAGCAAGTGCACAGAACCAAAGTGAGTGGTACGACCAATCAGCAATACCAACAGACTGCCAACAACCAGATCGTCTTGGCTGCAACACCAGAAGGAAATACAGTGCCCCGCAACACCAACAGAAACACGCAGATACTCCAGCAACAACTCCAACAATATACACCAACTGCATCACAGTTCAACATGCAACTAGTTTCAACGGTAAAAGTACTAACTGAGTAACTATACTAGCAACATTTTTTCCCAATCTCAGCACTTCAATCGGCTGATCCAAACTGTATCTTACCATATGATGCAGCAACTCCAAGCACATGCACCTGCAGAAACTCAGGTCAACACACACCAAGCACCCGTGGTAATTACGCACCTTGGAAAGATTACTATACTAATCTTTTTTTACATTCATGATTTATTCAATGAGCTAATCCAAACTGTATCCTACCAGATAATGCAACAATTCCAAGCACACACATCTGCAGGGACTCAAGCCAACACATACCAAGCACCTACGGTTTTTTACTTTGACCGTTGAAACTTGTTGCATGTTGATCTGTGATGCAGTTGATGTATATGGTTGGAGTTGTTGCTGGAGTATCTGCGTGTTTCTGTTGGTGTTGCGGGGCACTGTATTTCCTTCTGGTGTTGCAGCCAAGACGATCTGGTTGTTGGCAGTCTGTTGGTATTGCTGATTGGTCGTACCAGACTCACTTTGGTTCTGTGCACTTGCTCTGTAGACGTCGTACGTCCATTCACTTGGTAGCATATATTTGTCTTGCAGAGCTGCGGGGGCCGTGTCTTCTATAGGCCTCTTACCGGCAAGTATTTCTTGCCGTGTCTGTATGGATCTTACAGAGGAGGTCGTGTGGTGTTGTGGTGTTGTGAATGTGGGGGCTCTTTCTTGGATTGAGGTGGATAGTGTCATTTCTAGATCTATTGTATTTGTGCTGGACCTGCGTGTTGGCTGGAAGGCTGTAGGCCGTGGAGCTGGTTGGCGCCACAAAGTGATTCCATGATGGGTTTGCTGCTGGGCTTGAAGTTCATTGGATAAATTTGGTTGGCTTACAGTGATGAGTGCATCTGTATACAGTGTTTGTGGTCCTGGGTTAGTAAACTGAAATTCTGGTCCTGGGTTAATGAATTGGAAGAGTGTTGTTGGAGTTGTGCTTGCTGGCAGGATGGGTTGTATGGGGTAGTGCTGTGTTATTTGTCTAGCGATCTTGCTGATTCGATTCGGTACCCTCTGCATCCATTTAAAGAGAGAATTGTTAGTACAAGTATGGTTAAAATTATGTTTTCTTTTACTGTTTGTATGAACAGAGTTGATAAATTTAGCTAGTTGTTGTAAGTAAATTTTCATAGAATAGAAGGTAGGGACATGTTGTAATTGATAGAGTATGCATGCAGTGATTGCAGTAACTTTTATTATACATGTAAGAGTAGTGGTCGGAACTTTTTTTTACATACATATGAAAGTAATGTGGCATTCAACAAGTTGGTCTACATGGTTGGTATTTTTATATTTGAAATTAGATTATAGTGATAGAGAAAGTTCAATAATTGTTAATGTTACGCTAAGTAGTAATCAGACGTGGAAAACTGATCGTAAATTAATATACAAAAAATTGTACAAATTACTTGATGTTTGTAGTTGCTGAGTTAATTTCATTGCACAGTGCAGAAATATTTGCTTGGAACTTGGCGTGGTAATTTTTCTTTACTATGAAAAAGTACTTGACAGTACCATTTTTTACATATATTTCAAAAAAGATGCCCATGATTGGAAAAACTATTATTATTTTCTATGCAGGATTTCGTGTTAGTTCTTTGTTCTCTGTGCAAGAAAGATTATTTTACAATTTTTGATCGAATGGTACAAGAGGATGCTATTAACATGGCTCCAATATTATTGTCTACGCGAATAAAATCTAGAAACTTCAGTGATTTACTAAGTGATAATTAGGAAGGATTTGTCTAACAAAACATACACGCAGTCTTGCATTGATTTCAAAAAAAATGATCGTGCTTGAAAAAGCTATTATTATTTTCTATGCAAGATTTCGTGTTAGTTCTTTTTTCTATATGCAGGATAGACTATATTATAGTTTCTAATTGAATAGTACAGGAGGATATCATTATCATGCCTCCAACATTACTGTGTAGGCGAAGAAAATCTAGAAACTTTAGTGACTTAGCAAGTAATAATCAGGAAGGTTTTGCCTAACAGAACATATATGCAAGCATGCTTCCAACATTACTGTCTAGGCGAAGAAAATCTAGAAACTTCAGTGATTTAGTAAGTAATAATTAGGAAGGTTTTGTCTAACAGAGTTTATATGCAGTCATTATGCGCCGTTTACTCTTGTGCATAAAGGTGTTCTACTATATTTTCCCGTGTAATATTATGTTGTTGGAGAGGATTTAGTAGATATAACTATACTTATGCTGTTTTTGTGTGATTTGTGCAGTGTTCTGGTGGCTCTATAGGTTTTGAAAAAGGGAAATCTACTTAGAATGGATTGTCACCTGATCTTCAACGCTTGTGGAAGACGAGTCTTCTTCACGTGAACGCCGGTGCGGCAGCATAGTGTTCTCGTCTGTCTTGCGATTGCTTTGATCCGGGTGGCCGAAGGTGTTCTCAGTTGGAGTGCTTTACTAAGGTGGTCGAATAGGAGATTGATCTGGAAGCCGGATGGCTATATACGATGGTAAGGAGGCTGTTTACTTAAGCTGTTTTTGTGGTACTGGGAGAACCACGGCGCATCGGCGTGTCACTTTTCCGGCCGTGTTACTATGATGTTCGTAGATATAGGTGTCTATGTTGCCGTCCAGAATCGTTGATCGTTGCGCTCTGTGAGTTTGCATGTACGACACGTTACGTGTTTCGTGTCGCCGGTCCGTAGATGGTAACCGATGTGTTTTATACAAGAGAGGTTTTTATTTATTGGGCCGTTCATGTTTTTTTATTTCGTAGATGGGCCGTGATGTGCTGGGCCGTGTTGTCAGTTTTTTTCCTAATGGTTGCATATTCAGGCGAGTAACTTGGTGGGGGGAGCGCCTGTGTGTCGCTTCAAAGCGACGGGAGAGGCTTCCGTCGCCTGAAGCCACAGCTTCCTGGGCCGCTTCAAAACCGGCCCAATACAAGAGGTAATGTTATTTTTCATTTTCTAAAGCTGAATATTTTTTGAAAAATCTGTACATTTTAAATATGAACAAAATTTAAACATACATAGTTTTGGAATTTGAACAAATTTTGAATATGAACAATTTTAAAAATCTGGATTTTTTTTCAAATTTGAACGATTTTCAAATGTGAACGATTTTTGAATCCGAACGATTTTCAAATCTGAACGAAATTTTGAATCTGAACAAATTTCAAATCTGAACAAATTTTGAATTTGAACAATTTTCAAATCTGGAAAAATTTCGAATCAGAACGTTTTTTGAATCTGAACGATTTTCAAATCTGAATGATTTTTGAATCCGATCGATTTTCAAATCTGAACAAAATTTTGAATCTAAACAAATTTCAAATCTGAACAAAATTTTGAATCTGAACAAATTTTGAATCTGAACAATTTTCAAATCTGGACAAATTTCGAATCAGAACGATTTTTGAATCTGAACAATTTTCAAATCAGAACGGTTTTTGAATCCGAACGATTTTCAAATCTGAACGAAATTTTAAATCTGAACAAAATTTTGAATCTGAACAAATTTGAATCTGAACAATTTTCAAATCTGGACAAATTTTGAATCAGAACGATTTTTGAATCTGAACGATTTTCAAATCAGAACGGTTTTCGAATCCGAACTATTTTCAAATCTGAATGAAATTTCGAATCTGAACAAATATCGAATCTTGACAATTTTATAAATCTGAACAAAATTCGTATATGAACAATTTTCAAATCTGAACAAATTTCGAAATAAAAGTTTCAAATCTAAACATTTTTCAAAATCCTAAAAACTTTTTCGAAAATCTGAAACTTTTTTCGAAAAAAAGAAACTAAGAGAGATGAAAACAACGGAAAAAGAAATGAAAAAAGAAACAGAGAAGAAAAAAGGAAGAAAAATCGCGCCAAATGGGCCGGCCTATCGACGGAATCCTTCAGGCGACGCTCGTTTCTGGCGTCGCTACGGGGCGATGTATAGGGTTCGCCCTTGGTGAGTTTATTGTAACCTGTGTGTACTTGTAAGTTACGTGGGCTATACTTTGCAGTATTTTTCAAGGCCCATTTTGGATCTAAGACGGAGACAAGATATCATAGTTCGAGAAACCGTGCTGAATCATGTCCATAGTATTCTCAGTTAAGCAATTTCTGGAAAGCTCCAAAAATAATGTGTAAAGTCATCGACGATGATAAGATAATAACAAAAGCGAGAAGTACTTGGAACTGGGGATGTCCATAAATCACAATAAATTATTTCAAACGGGCGAGTGGTAGAAGTTTGAGAAGCATAAAATGGCAGCCTAACATGCTTGTAGTCCTTTGTTGTCTTCAATGAGTATTTTTAACCCTTTTCTTGATGTAACTCTCGAGATTGCAACGTAAAGTTGACCATGAGAGAAAACCGGCTGTCTTAAGTATATACCAACTTTATCAAGGGCCTTGGCTCTTATTAATTGTCATGGCATAACAAAGCCGTATAGGATATTGACGGCGTTGGAGAGTAAAAGGCCACTTAGTTGTAGAAGCATTTAGTACAATCCTTGGTATGCAAACAAGTTGTCCAATACGGCTGCCAGTTGTTAGCACCCGTTTTTGGCAGATTGCCAGTTTCAGGTTCAAGGAAAACTTGGTGCATTGAAGAAGGCAGCAAAGAAAGCTAAAATGGTGATCTGGGAAACTTTCCAGAAAAATATGGCCAGAAGAAGGCAGCCAATAATCTGGCAACTGGAACAAGGCAGAAGCTGGATTCGGGAGTGCAAAGTTGCCTGAAGACCTAGCAAGCTAAGTCAAAGGAAAGCAATAAAGGTGGCAGAAAAGAAGCCAACTTCATCAAGACAAGGCGGAAAACCAACTTTGTCAAGACAAGGCGAAAAAATCAACTTTGGCAAAACAAGGCGGAAAAGAAGCCAACTTTGTCAAAACAAGCCGGCAGAGGAGAAACCAACTTTGTCAATACAAGCCGGCAAGAAGAAAACAACTTTCCAAGATCAAGGCTGGAAAATGGAAGGCAACTTTCTAAAAGAAGCCGGACGGATGCTGAAGTTCGGGTCTAATACGAAGCCGATCAAGATATCACATCTCTAAGGAAGGAGACAAGTTTGAAGCCAATATGGAAGTCAAAAGGCAACTTTCCAAGTAGCCGGCAAGTTTGAAGCCAACACGGAAGGACAAAAGGCAACTTTAGTAGCCAGCAAGTTTGAAGCCAACGTTGCCGGCCAAAAGTTGCCTATTTTAGAGATGGATTCGACTTAGACTATGATTTGTAAGCCTTGTAGAAGTCCAATACTTGTACGGGAAGTCCAGCCGCCTCATATATATGTGAGAGGTGATGGCCGATTGAAATTAAGCAAACAATCGACAACCTATCAATACAACCTACTTTTTCCCTCAAACCCTTGTTTGCTTCCGTTGTTCGGCGACTTCGCGTAGATTTCACCGGATATCGAAAACCGAGCTGAGAGCGGCCAAGTCCGGCTTAGTTCAGCCAATCGTCGCCGGCTTCCTCAGACGGGGCTTCCCGAGGGGCTGGGGCGTCTGGTCTAAAAAGCGCCTGCTTGCTGTCTTGCGTATCGCGCTGGAAGCAGGCCTCCCGCGGGGCGAGTTGCGGAGTATCTC
Source organism: Poa pratensis (assembly GCA_947311845.1). Lineage (NCBI taxonomy): Eukaryota > Viridiplantae > Streptophyta > Magnoliopsida > Poales > Poaceae > Poa > Poa pratensis. The sequence continues at coordinate 127,181,691 of CAMZMU010000063.1, read as the reverse complement.
CCCCGGCACCGCGGGTACACGAGGACGTGTTCGTGTGACGCGTTTCGAGCGCAACACACTTTTTGGCGACTCCGCTGGGGACGATTCGATCTAAAAATTGGACAGCAATGACCAGTTCTAAGACCGACGCTGGTATCAACACCGACAACATCATCAAGCCAACTCTCGAGAAGTTGTCGGAAGAACAACGCCAAGGTCTGGAGGCGTGGAAGAAGAAAAGAGATGAGGAGTTCGAGGCGCTGCGAGCCAAGCGGGATCAAGAAGATCAAGACCTGTACTTATCCAGCTTCAAGGTAGATCGGCAAGGTGTAATCTCGCCGATCAAGGAGCCGGAATTTGTACCGCTGGACATCAACATTGACAAACCCGCTGTAAGTAGTAGCCTTTTTTCCTCTGAACAGATAGCCGAAATTCAATTTCATGTTTCGCAAGGCACTGCCAATGTTTACGATCTTATGCTAGAACATGAAAAGGCTAAGAAAAACACGCCCATGATCAGCCATCGGACAAACAGCCGATCGGTCAAAGCAGGGAAAACCAACTTGTGCCTACGCTGCCATGTCCAACTCCTATCCAGAGTGTGCCTAATCCGGCAAGTCAAACAAGGCGGATTTTGGGTCATGAGTCAATGCCGAATCAAAATTCGGCTACTTGGGTGCAAGCTGGCCCTGCCGCCAATTCTTCTCTTGTGACGGCTCAATCGGCCGTTATGGACGATTCGTTAGCCGAGTTCAGGAGAAGGTTGGACCAGATAGCTTTTGACAAACTCGGGGTGATGCCAAAACATAGACTTACACTAAGCCTTACCCCGATTATTTTGATCTGCAACCTTATCCACCTGGTTATAGAGTCCCTGAATTTGCCAAATTTAATGGGGTGGATAGTAAGACAACATGGGAACACATTAGTCAGTATTTGGCTCAATTAGGCGAAGCTAATCATGATCATATTAAAGTTCGCTGTTCTCATTGTCTTTAACCGGCATTGCGTTTTCTTGGTTTTCGGCTTTAGCTCCTAATTCTATACATACTGGTTTCATTTAGAGCAAAAGTTCCATGAACACTTCTTTGCCGGCGAAATAGAGCTAAAGTTGTCCCACCTTACATCGGTTAGGCAAAAGCATGATGAATCGGTATCCGATTACATCAAAAGGTTTAGAAACACTAGAAACCGATGTTATAGCTTGGTGATAACTGAAAGAGACATGGCTGACTTGGTTTTCAATGGGCTAAGGTCCTACCTGAAAGAGAGGTTAGAAGGACATGAATTCTTGTCTGTTGGCCAAGTCCAAGAGAGAGCTCTGGCTCAAGAAAGCCGGGTCAATGAGTCAAAAGACTCGCATCGGATGAGCAGGAGCCGGCTTAATATTGTCGAAAATGAGGCCGACTCCGGTGATGAAGCCGATGTTTACGCTGCCGAGTTTGTTTGGCCCAGCAAGGCCAAACCTTACATGTGTGATGACTTGAAGCCGATTCGTAAGAATCGGGATGATGAAATAAAATGCAGCTTTGACGTAGGCAAGTGTGATAGAATATTGATGCCTTGTTAAAGGATAAAGTGATAAGGATAACATGTTATACCATCGCCTGATGAATTAAGGCGGGGGCTTATTGCAAGTATCACAATTCTTTCTCTCATGCTACTAATGATTGCAATGTTTTCGACAGATCCAATCGGCCCTCAATGATGGACGATTGAGCTTTGCTGGCATGGCGATTGACACACAGCCGTTTCCGTAAACGTGCTAGACTTGGAGGGAAAGAAAGTTCTACTTCGGCCAGAGAGCCGAAGCCGCTAATAAATCTAATGTTGTTGTTGGTGAACCCAGGAAAGTAGCCGCAACAAGGCGGCAGGAAGACAAGTTACAGTGAGCCGGCAACCTGATGGGGGTGAAGTCATCAAGATTACCATCAATAACCCTACACTCGGGGGCAAGGACCACGGTCAGACAAGTCGCCGCCTAGATTTATCAAGCCCAAGAGCCCGAAGTTGGCAGATGGAAGACAAATCAGGTTGAATATAGACCAAGGAAGGTGAAGCCAACTTTTGACATGTTGCTGAACAAGTACGTGCGTCAAGCCGGGTCAAGATCACGCCAGTGGCAGTATGGGAAACGACCAAGGTCGCCATCTGTCGAGGAAGGCAGCCGGCATAGGCCGGCTGACGAGTTCAAACGCAGAGCAATCCGGCAACCCGTGTAGAGCCGGCTTGTGTATCCTGGGGATGTCATATTGGCGGATCAAGGCGCAAGGTTCTAAAAAGGCGGAGCCAGAAGGCGGATTGGTTCAGACAACTTATTGGTCGTTGGAACTCATGTACTAAAGTTGAAAGACCCGGTTATAGAGCCGGCAAACAGTGAGCCGATACTTGCTATCGCGCCAAAGGCAGCAACCAATGATCATGAAGCCAGCTCTAGCCAAGCCGCGCAGTTCAACCCCGGGACCCAAAATATACTCAGCCAAAGTGGTGCCCGCCAGGTATAACGAAGACACAAAAGCGGAAACTGCAGAGAGCAAGGAACCGGGAGAAGGCAGAAGAAGGAGCTGAGAGATCCAGGGACGTCAAATTCAATGCTGAGCGACCAATGTTGCCACTCAAAAGTGGATTCCTAGGCCAGTCCTTATGGCGGCTTCCGCACCAACTACCATGAGTCCTGCTGTCGATAGTGAAATAGAGCCGGCAGCTACGCCGGCTATCACCTATTCTTCATGGGCTGACGAAGTCGAAGCAGCAGACTTGGCGATGGCAAGTTTGGCAAAGGAGCTGGCAATCCAAGATCCGGCTACAGAGGAGCCGGCAAGTAAAGACCTCGCAATTCGAGACCTCACAATGGAAGAAAAGGCAGAAGAAGAACCAGCAATGTCAGAGTCGGCAATGGATGAGTCAGGCAATTTGACAGATGAAGATCTGCTAGATTATGAAGAATCGCCGACTCGGACAGGCATGGACATCAATATGGTGTATTACTTGCCGGCTGAGTTCCGTGCTATTGAGGAAGAAGGCGAGGTCGCTCAAATCAACTTTGGACCCAAAAATGTTGTCTTCGAAAAACCTGACAAGCCGGTGAAACACCTCAAGCCTCTGTACGTCAGAGGGCATATTGATGGTAAGCCGGTCACCAGGATGATGGTGATGGCGGCGCTGTGGTAAACTTGATGCCATATTCTGTCTTCAAAAAGCTACAACTAGATGATGGCGACCTGATGAAGACGAACATGGTGCTAAATGGGTTCGAAGGAGGAGAAGGGTAGAAGCCAAAGGAGTTATCAGCTTGGAGCTCACAGTAGGAAGCAAGACTTTGGCTACCGCCTTCTTTGTTGCTGAGGTGCAGGGAAATTACAATGTGCTGCTGGGACGGGATTGGCTTCATGCTAACCAGTGTGTTCCGTCTACTATGCACCAGCAACTTGTGCAATGGGTTGACGACGAAATTGAAGTCATCCATGCTGACGAATCGGCTGCATTGCACTAGCCGAATCGATTGTTGATTGGCAACATTCCAATGTTACATGCCTTTCTGGGCGTGATCTATCCGGGTTCGACTTCCTGAGTGCTACCAGGGACGGATTCGTGCCAGTATCTCTAAAGCCGATTGGTGGCAATCGGCTGCAGCTCAAGTAGATGGATCAAAACGACGAGTGGTTGCAGAAGCGTCTGGACAAGTATCGGGCCGAAAGGAACGATATGTACGAAGCAATTGAAGAACCAGACGATATGGACAAGTTGGGACAAGGCTTTACATCGGCTGACTTGCTTGAAGAAGTTGACATTGGGGATGGCACTGTCCCTAGGCGACATTTGTAAAGCAAAAGTTGGCGGCCGATTACAAGTCTAAGTTAATCGCGCTAGTCAAAGAGTACGTGGATTGCTTTGCATGGGAATACCACGAGATGCCTGGGTTAAGCCGAGAGTTGGTGGAACATCGGTTGCCTATCAAAGCCGGCTTCAGACCATACAAGCAGCCGGCTCGCAAATTCAATCCACTGATCTATGATCGGATAAAGGCGGAAATAGACCGGCTTTTGAAAGCCAACTTCATTCGGCCATGTAAGTATGCCGAATGGTTATCCAACATTGTGCCGGTCGAGAAGAAAGGATCCGACAAGATCAGGGCGTGTATAGATTTCAGAGATTTGAATCGAGCTACGCCAAAGGATGAGTACCCTATGCCAATAGCCGACATGCTTATCAACGAAGCCTCAGGTCACAAAGTTATCAGCTTCTTGGATGGCAACGCAGGTTACAACCAGATATTTATGGCCGAAGAAGATTCGGCTAAGACGGCGTTTCGCTGCCCAGGCTTTGTTGGTTTGTTCGAATGGACTGTGATGACCTTTGGATTGAAAATGCTGGAGCCACATATCAAAGAGCGATGAACCTAATATTTCATGATCTGCTGGGAGTCGTACTGGAGGTGTATATTGACGACGTGGTGGTTAAGTCGGACGGCGAGTCAAATCACTTGGCCGACTTGCGGCTGGCGTTTGAAAGAATGAGGAAGTACGGGCTCAAGATGAATCCTTTGAAGTGTGCCTTTGGCGTGTCGGCTGGGAGGTTCCTTGGTTTTATCATACATGAACATGGCATAGAAGTTGACCCGGCAAAGATTGAAACTATCCAGAAAATACAGGCCCAGGTGCCAAAGGACTTGGACTTCGTCCATGAAGCCCCGGCGGATCTGTTCTTCATAGCTTTCGAGGACGTCTTCAACCTGTTTCACTCTAGACGGCTGGACTATAACATGGTCCGCCTATACGCGCTCAATATGGCGATGAAGATCAGGAGAGATAATACCTCTTACGTCGCGGTACTGGATCCCTACTACATGCGTGACAACCAGCTGGTGGAAGGATCAAGCACACGGACCATGGCGAAGGAGTACCTCCAGAGGTTCATGCTGACCAACAAGAGGAAGAACACCCTTCTTTTGCCTTTCTTTCCCGAGTAAGTACACATCCGCTCGCCGCCATCGTATCTTATGCTTTCTTATCAATTTCTTCCATTGCTGATCCTTTCCAACATTCCGTTTCAATTGTGTGTTGACCAGGGACAAGTATTGCATACTCATTGTCCTAAGCCCGAAGTGGTCCATTGCCACTTATTTCGACTCGGGGAGTTTGGATAGGAAGAAAGACTACACCAGAATAAAGGGTGTTCTAGATGAGGCTCTCGAGTGCTACGCCCAAAAGGGAGGCCCCTTCGAAAAGAAGGGGGAATATTTCACAAGTGACAAGAAACACTGGTTCAAGCATGGGACCGAGTTCCAGTGCATCAAGCAGCAGCCTGGCAGCGTGAAGGAGGCCTTCTACGTCCTTCATCACATTAAAGGGTTGGTCAGGGATGCAGAAAAAACGAGGATGCCATCTAGTCTCTTAGAATGGACCAAATCTGCGAGGAATATCACCGATGATGATCTTAGAGAAGACTTCCATCACATCCAGATGGAGCTATCGCACATCATCGTCGAAGATGTCAGCACAAATCCGGGGTCCTTCCACAACGCCAGAGGTAGGACGATGTATTATAAAAGAAAGACTTGCCTCACTCGCAACAAGTGCTTCTTTATTTTCTTTATTATAGACCTTATCCACTTCGATGAATAAATCATACTCTATTTATATTACTAACCAATATATATCCCAATCCATCTCCAGGGTTGTGCCAGAGGGACATCGAAGAACACCTAGAGGCTCAGCAGGACACCAGGACGTGGACGACGAAGGAGAGGTGTAAACCGTTCCCGGCGCCGCTCAAGAAGAAGGCTCCATGATCGTGGTCCCGCTATTGCTCACCATCATCGCCGATGTACTCTATTTGATCCTAGTTTAGGCGGTGAACTTCATTTGTAACGTGTGACATGATCGATGAACTTTTGTATCATAACTTGTGTAAATATTCGGCACTTGTCACTATATTTATGTATCTCGGGCTCCAAGTAATGTGATGACATAGTAATGTGTCTGTTTTCATATACCGTGTCAAATATATTATTGTTTCTATTATATCTGTATAAATCCTGTATATATATCTGTATTTCCTGTAATATACCTGTATTTATACAGCAGGCAGCAGCAATTTCAGAATACCTGTAAATTATTCTGTGGCGCATGTATTTTTTTTCTGTGGCGCATGCATTTCTGTGGCGCACACCAGGTAAATGCGCCACTGAAATATTTCTGTGGCGCACCCTGTGCAGTGCGCCACATAAACCTGGGCTTTCTGTGGCGCACCCAGGTATGCGCCACAGAAAACACATTTTAGTGGCGAGCTAACTGTGACGCATCCTCCATGCGCCACAGAAAGCATTTTTGGTGCGCCACTAATGGCCTGTTTCCTAGTAGTGCAACCCGCCCAAGATGACGCACCGTGCGTATACATCATCTAGCTAGATCAGCGCCTAAAAGAAATTTTAATCTACTAAGCAATGACTGCAATAATGCCACTGCGTGCCGCCGAGTTGTACCCGATGCATCGACTTGGATTTGTGTGTACATCGGGATAACGTACGCCAGCTGTAATTTACATGACGGCTGTTGATGATTGGACACGATGGTTTTGCTCTCTCGGTTTTCATGCTTAATGCATGTGCTTGTAGTAATTTACATCTCTGATGGCTTTTCCTATCGAGTTTTTCAAATACATTTTTAGAGCAACATGAATGTGAATTGTGATCCCCCGTTCCATCGATCATGAAACATGTGATTAGACCTATGAAACATCGTTCGTCATGCCCCGCATGACACAACAAGATTAGGTGAGGAGCCCAAACAAGAATAATCGACAAAGGCAAAAAAAGGGAAAAACTACTCGCTTCGTTTTTAAATATAAAATATTTAACTACTTTATATGTCGATTAGATGTGGACCGAAATGAATGAACAAATACATTAAGATGTGTCAAGATAAATGTAGATACATGTGAATCTGATAAAAGACTAAAATAATCTTACATTTAACAACGGAGGGAGTACAAGTCTACTTCGGCTCATGCCTACACGGTTTTTCGGTGCATCAAACAACAGCTTCTTTTCACCCATTCTACACTTTCGGAGACGATTGTAAGACAAGGGTCCACGTAGGGGTGGTCGAGGCGTCTAGCCCATCAGTTTTCTTCAACTCCGGGATTTTGGCATGGGGGTTTGGAGCATCGTCAACATATGCCCCCGAGCATGGTCCTTAAAGATCAGCCCTCAACGCTTGCTTGAGGTAAAGACTAGTCTCCAAACTTTCTTAATATCCAACCAAATCTGGCAATTAAAGATCAACTTATTTCTAACTTTCCAAATGCTTCAACGTAGGGGATGGAAAAATTCAGGGAACTATCCCCTTTGCAACCAAGTTAAAAATTGGCGGCGCATCTACTCTTTAAATGTCGTTCCACCTCCATGATATAGACGACAATTCTTCCGTGGAGCAGATTTAGAGATACCTGCACAGCTCAATGGATCAATACTTCAAGTGTTATGGAATGGTGGACAAACCTTGCCTTGGGGAATGGTCGAGCTAGGAAGGCGCGCGATGTCTTCTATGATCATGCTTGTCTCGTAGGAAATTTGAAATGAGTGAAATGCAAGATTTTTCCGGAATAACGCTACTCTCTCTAGTGTCATCATTGCGAAGATTAAGGATGAGCCCAAATTGTGGGTGTTGGCCGGGATCTCTCTGAGACATGTAACACCCGGAGAGTAGACATTTTGCAAGTCCAAGGATGTGTCATAGACTCGTTTCTAAACCTCTAAAACCTTCTCTCTTTATTAATGAGAATGACAATTCTTTTGCCTCGTTTCAAACAAAGAAGCATAGCTTTTTTTTCACTAACCCACATATTTCTGGTTAATAAACAAATCCACACCCCACATTGCTAAAGCGGAGCACGCAAAATTTGTGTTTATGGACCCGTCTGAAACTCAACCGACTTAATTCTTAGTCAAGTGACGTCACTCCACGATTTTGTACTAGCTGGAATATTTTTATGTATTGCATGAACATTATTTCTCAGGTCTGCAACTAAAAAAATCTCTGTTGCAACTTGCAAGCCATGTGCAACTCGTATACTCCACGATTCACGATGCAAATCTGGCAATTCTAGATTTGCTTGACCAAATTCCCACTCAAATGCAAAATAGAAAAAAAAATAGGGTGTTTAAGGCAGAGTTGCCTGAAAAAAAATCCAACATTGAGTATACTCTGAGACGGCGAGACTTTGTCGAACATGCGTGTTTGCCGTCGTCGCGCGCGCGTAGTTGTGGCCGAGTACAGCTGGCACCTTTGCACGCCGTGAAACGCTGCAACACGCATAAGACAAGCTCCTCCCCCTAGCCACATGTCCGCGCCACGCGGCCTGGCGACGGCAGCCAATTAAGCTAAGCAACTATAGTTAATTAACCATGTCGTCGTTATGGGCACTATATATAGTAGGGAGTATCTTTGTAATCTCGATCCATCCAAAACTGCTGGTGCTTCACCAACACACTGAAGCAACAACTCGGTCGATCGCCAACACCAGACGCCAACCCGCGCAAGATGACGCGCCGTGCCTATACATCATCTAGCGCCTGAAAGAAATTTTAATCTACTAAAGCAATGACTACTAGGATGAAAACGGTATGGAATCTTTCCGACTTTTTCGCGGAAAAACGGAAACGGAATGGAAATACGGAAACGGAAACGGAATTTTGCGGAACGGAAACGGAAACTTTATGCGGAAACGGAAACGGAAACGGAACAGCATATTCCGGCGGAACGACTGCGGAAACGGATATTCTGTTTCCGGTAATACGGAACTTTCTGTTTTTTTGTTACATATTGATTTCTAAATCCAACAGGCACGGAAATTCTAATGAGAAAATTTAGGCACAACCTAAGAGCTGAATAAAATGAAAAGAATGTGAAGTTACCATGTTTATGACCTATGTATTCGCATATCATCTCTCTGTCGGGTCGTTCTTAGTTCTTCATTTCGGTGTTATACTAGGGATAGGCATGATAGTAGATATTTTTAGTGTTGCACACCATATTATATAATCAGGATATTTCCTTATGATTTTATTTCATCTTAGAAACTTGACAAATTTGTTGATTTGCTTGGCTTTTACTTAATTAATTTAGGCATCTCTCAGTTCCGGTAAATATCTGTTTTCCGTTCCGTCTCCGTATCTTATTCGGTCTATATCTATTTCCGACAATATTTGTTTCCGTATTTGTTTCCGGGGTTTCTGTATTTGTTTCCGCTTTCGCAAAATAATATGAAAACAAATGTGGCACCACTCAGTTCCGTCCGTATCCGCTCCGTTTTCAGCCCTAATGACTACAGTAATGCCACTGCGTGGCGCCGAGCTGTACCCGATGCATCGACTTGGATTTGTGTGTACATCGGGATAACGTACGCCAGCTGTCGTACGTACGTGCTGGAACTTGGGTGCCACGTACACGGTGGATACGTAGTACCAGCTGGCATAGGCACAGAACAAAATGCGTGGCTAGGCAGGGATGGAAACGCTTGCCGTGTTTAATAACTAGAACCTACTTTATACAGGTATACGTATATACGAAGAAAACTTGGTCCCAGCAAGAAATTCAATATGCGGCATGGCATATGGGCGCAGTACAGTGTACAGTAAGTCTACGAGGATGTCTAGATCAGCTAGCGCATCCATCATTGGGCAGGCAGTATTCAAAGTGCCAAGAGACGACCACGACGACTCGATGGAAATGGCAAGATCCTCCGTTCCAATTTAATTGACTTGCTATACACCACATGGCTAGATATATCCACATGTGGTGCATAGCAAGTCAATTAAATTAGAACGGAGGGAGTACGTACTTGTATATATGCTTGGAAATGTAGAGGTCTACAGGAGCATGTGGGCAAGCTTTCCACCACAACCTGCTTCCAAGGAGTACTATTATACTGCAAACAACAATGCATTTAATCTGCAATGTTGCTGATTTCTGATACAACTGTATATATACAAGTATACTTGTCCCACGCATATAAAGGTTCTTCTGTGCTTATGTGGCAAGGATCTAGCTAGTGCTAGCTGTCTGCCATTCTGCATTTCCTATGGAGTACCATTTTCCCTGTCAAATGATGTCTAGGTGTCCCGTTAGTTAGTCAGAGCTCAAAGGGTTGGCTCATCTACAGCTGGGATCGAGCCCTCCTTACGTACACACCAATACGACAATACCTCATCCACTCCTCACGTACGTACGTGGCACTGGGCGTATTAAAATTTCTTTTCAGGCGGCCAGCGCGTAGGATCCATTGCAAGTGGTGCTATTTACGCGGGACACAAATGTCTTCCTAATACTTTTCGATAAAATTCGTGTTATTTAGTGCGATCAACTTGCAGACATACACATAGAGCAGCCTAGATTGCTAACTTATCTAGAGCTACGCTAATCATGAAGCCTTGAACGGAACGGGTATGTATGGCTTTGAGATTCACAGGTCAGCGGAAGAAAAGAAGTTGGCCGGCCACCTGTACACAAACGCCACGTACGTAGGTAGCTAGATTTGACTTGATGGTTCAGAATTCCCACTGCATTTGTTATTACTTGGACGCTGGGGTCTTCTGCTTGACTTTGGCACCTACGTACTCCACAACGCGGTACACTATACTAAGTATATTTCTTTTCTTTGAGGGAACTATACTGCATAGTTTATACGCGACTTAACGTCGATATACATACGAGTATATCCGGAGCCTGGCTATTAGTCGGTGACCGGCCGGCCTATGATCGTCGGTGGGTTCCCGTTCATGCCATGTTTGCTAGAGTTTTTTTGAAATTGGTGGGGATAATTCTCTAGTGGATTGGGTGAAATCCTAAACTACACCCAATACCCGGATCCAATCCACTAGGTAGGGGTATTGTATTGGATCCCCTAGGGGATTGAGAAAAAATGAACTAGAGTTTGGTGATTTGTGAGAAAATGCAGGGATAAAACCTGTCCAATACATTAGAAACAAACGATGTTTTGCGATATGTGGGGATTTCGGGGTTTGACCGGGATAATCCTCACCAATACCAAAAAAAACTCTAGAAACAAACAGGGCCTCAGGGTGGCAATATGAAAATTGTTTAACTGACCACTTGATCAGACAAATAATTTGTGCAGAGGGACGATTCGATCTGATCTGGGCGTGCCTAGGATTTTGGTGTAGAATCAAAGCATAATCGATCGTACGCACCCGTGCGGCCTGGAAAAGCTGTGAAGCCGCAATACGGACCCGGGGATTACGGGTTTGACCGTGCGTGCGCGCGGCCAGTCTGGACGGTTTGGGATCGTGTGCAGTAGCGGACAGAGGAATCGATCCATGTTTTCAGCCTGCATTTGACTGCTAGATCTCCTTCGCTCGCTGCCTCGAGTCCAACGAGCTGCCCAGGAGGATTTTTGGGGACTGGGTTGCCGCCCGGGCGTGCATGATTCGTGGAAGAAGACGACGAGGAGGAAATGCACAAACGATTCAAGTTCGTCGTCTAGTCAGCAATCTGTAAAACACTACTGCTTCTGTAATTTTCTGTGGTACAACAGGCAGCTAGCTTAAAAAAAAATAGTGAGCAGCTAGCTTAACTTGCTGGCAATGACGTTTCCAGGGAAACGGGTGAGGTCGTGTACTTTACATGGGCCGAAGGAGATTAGGGGCCCGCGTACACCAGCCTTGGCCCGTGTAAGCGGAAACTCCTATACGCCGCTCATTGCGGCGCCGCGTAACACCCGTGCCATCTGGCCCTAGCCCATTTATTCTGCTTCTTCTGTTCTTCTGCCTCGTGTGGGCGATGGACCTGATTCCTTCCCCACTTCCCCTGTACGTGAGAGAGAGCGGCAGCAGGTACTAAAACCGCCAAACAGTGATTTTGCTAAAAATAAATAACAAAACTCCAATCAGTGATTGGGACTTCTATAAAAAAAACAACTGATCGGTTGCTGAGATGAGATTTTAGGGAATATTTTCTTTCCTTTTACTTTTCATTTCATTCCTTTCCTTATATCTTATATATGTTTTCTGCTTTTTTTCCCGCAAAAAAAAAATGTTTTTTCTTTATTCTTTTCATTTTATTTTCTTTCCTTTTTTTCGATACAAGGAGTCTCAAACGAGACTCTCAGTTTCATTAAAAATGAAACCAGGGGTGTGAGAACATTCAGTCTCAAAAGGCACAAAAGTCAGTGGTCTGTTTCAACAACAAAACTCCACGAAATGGCTTGCTAAACCTGCCATACGCTCACGACATCAGGAAACCAGAGGCAGGGACAAAACCCCCATCACCGCTGCCTGACACCGTACTACAAAAATAGAACCAAGCAAAACAGTCTTCAGGAGCAAAATATCAATACATAAGTACTAAAAGAACTCTCCACTTAAGGTTTTCATCAGGACGAGCCACAAGCTGAATGCAACAGCAGCAGCACACCACTTGAGATCTACCAGGAAGGCAAGAAACAACAAGCATCACATCTGTAGCCTGCAAACTACAGGATTCCAGCCGTTTTTTCTCCCGAAGATTTCGTGCGCCACTTTCGCCAACAGTTCAGCTCCCTGTCGAAGTACCTTTCACAGAATGTTTTTCTGCAGAATCGACCAATCATGTAAAAGGTGACAGGCTAACGAAATAACTGAGGACATATCTTTAATGTAAATTCTTTGAAAATACGAATTATTTCGCGTTTTTCACAACGCCCAACAGATTGCAACAACACCTATCATTACCACTTTCCTATCTATACCAGAAAAAGCTGCAAAACATTGTTGATACAAATTATGAAAAGAGGAAGACATGCAGCTCAAGTTCATTGCTACACTCACCACATTCCAAAATACTTAGCTATATGACAAGTAAAAAAGAGGTGCTCTTGTGTCTCAGGGGAACTATAAAACTCACATAAATCGCAACCTTTCCATCCCCTCTTGTTTAGATTATCTCCGGTCAAAATCCTATTCTTAACAACAAGCCAGCAAAAGGTCTTAACCCTCAAAGGGAGTTTCAACTTCCACAGAACACTATAAGGAAAATTAAACATTTTAGAGGACCTTGGACCTTATCCTCTCCCGCTACAGTTCCAGAGAGGCGATTTTCTGGTTCCGCCCGTTCGCCCACCTCGCCGGCGAGGATCCGGTGGCTTCCCCATCCCTCCGTCGGCCGCTTCGGCGGCGGGAGGGTGGGGGAACGCCGGATCTCGCCGTGTACATAGCGTAGGGTCGAGTAGGCTTCCAGCCGGCGGCGTTGGGGAGACGGCGGCGCGGTCGGAGTGGATTTTGGTGGTGGGATTCTTCCTCTCCGGCGGTGGAGCTCCTGGGAGCTTCGTCGTGGAATTCCCGCCTGGTCCTCGCTCGCAGTTCTCCGGAGCTGCTGTGCGGGGTTTCCCCTCGCCGGAGTCCGAGTTGCGGCGGCTCCGGGTTTCGCTAATAAGAGAGTTTGATCTGCTTTGTTGCAAGGTGGTGGCGATGATGGCGCAGGGTGGAGGCTCCGGTGGAGCCACGCTTCGTCGACTTCCCGGCCATGGAGGGGCTCCTTCTGTTCCAAGGCGTCAGCGAGGGCGAGGAAGGAGTGGTGGCGGCGCGCCGGCGATACGGTCTGTGCTTCGTCTTCGTCACCGGGATCCTGTGGGCCTTGATGTAATTTTCTTGTTTTGCTGGATCTCTCTGTAAAAGAGCCTTGTACAATGTCGGTTGAACTTTCCCGCAAAAAAAAAAAAAGAACACTATAAGGAAAATTAACTTGCTTTGCACATAAATACTGGTACAGCGATTTAACTGAAAACTCTCCATTTTTAGTAAGAACCATGGAAAAAAATAACGCGCTATATCTCCGCTAATAGCACGCTATAGCGTTTTGAGAATTGTCTCGCTAAATAAATCGTGTACAATGTCTCGCTAATAGCACGCTATAGCGCGATATAGCACGCTAATAGCGTATTTTTCGGCGGGCGCTATTTTGTTATAGCACGCTATTTTTTTCATTGGTAAGAACCCATATAACTTTGTGAACTCTCCATTTTTCTTTCCTTTTACTTAGCGCAAAAGTTGAAGAACACTTGTTCGCAGAGGAAGGGAGTATTTCGCATGTCCAATCACACTCACCAAGGTGCTTTATACGGAGTAGTTATTAACTTGTTATTAGACGTACAAGCACAACAGCCAGCGTATGGTGTCCGCAGACGAGCTCTCTGTCAGTGGACCTTCTATGTATCATCAGCGTGACTCGGATCATAGGAAGGCAGGAGACGACGGCTATGTTATTCTGCAGTGTAGGGAGACACATCTCTCTGCAGTAATACGTATGCTCCGCGCTGATCGACCACGCATGGCTGCCTTGGGTAGTCGTTGGGTTGCTCAGTAGTATGGCTGGATCTTCCAGCGCTGGTTGTCGCCCGCGCACCACTTCCAGAGCACGACCTCGGTGCCGTCGCGGACGCCGCCGTGGTACTTGTTGCCGTTGAGGGCGTCGAAGTTGAGGTAGATGTTGTTCACCATGCGCACGCACCGGAACCCGTTGCCCACGTCCCGGCTCTCCGTCCACAGCCCGACTCGTCCAGAAAGTCAGGGTTGTACGGCACAAGCTGAACCTGCAAATCGAACACGTACAATACATGTTCGGTTAAAAAACTTGTTCTTCTCATATGATCATGCTTGTTTTTCACGAGGATTCTAGCAGCAGCATGTTCTGAAAACACAAAGTAGTTAAGGTGGCTAGCAGAGATCCACAGACGACTTACAGGGTGCGACTGTCCAAGGGAGTGCTTGATGGCCTGTCCTGTGGCCTTGTTGACGAGGGCGAAGGCAGGGTACCCTTCCTCGTCCTTGATGCTGCTGCTCCATCTCATGTCCTTGATCCAGTGCTGGTACTCGTCCTTGGGGTTGGCCGGCGCGAGCACGACCTTGCCGTTCCTGACGGACATGGCGTAGTTGGGGTTCGCGCGGCAGTACACCTTCACGGTGGGCTGCGGAGGCAGCGTACGGCCGCCGCAGTTGCCCTCGATGTTCACCTGGGACATGCCGTACATCACCGTCGGCGCGTACCCCGGCGTCGCCATCCCACCTTTTTTAGAAACCTATAGAGCCACCAGAACACTGCACAAATCACACAAAAACAGTATAAGTATAGTTATTTCTACTAAGTCCTCTCTAACAACATAATATTACACGGGAAAATATAGTAGAACACCTTTATGCACAAGAGTAAACGGCGCATAATGACTGCATATAAACTCTGTTAGATAAACCTTCCTAATTATTACTTACTAAATCACTGAAGTTTTTAAATTTTCTTCGCCTAGACAGTAATGTTGGAAGCATGCTTGCATATATGTTCTGTTAGGCAAAACCTTCCTGATTATTACTTGCTAAGTCACTAAAGTTTCTAGATTTTCTTCGCCTACACAGTAATGTTGGAGGCATGATAATGATATCCTCCTGTACTATTCAATTAGAAACTATAATATAGTCTATCCTGCATATAGAAAAAAGAACTAACATGAAATCTTGCATAGAAAATAATAATAGCTTTTCCAAGCATGAGCATTTTTTTGAAATCAATGCAAGACTGCGTGTATGTTTCGTTAGACAAATCCTTCATAATTATCACTTACTAAATCACTGAAGTTTCTAGATTTTATACGCGTAGACAATAATATTGGAGATATGTTAATAGCATCCTCTTGTACCATTCGATCAAAAATTGTAAAATAATCTATCTTGCACAGAGAACAAAGAACTAACACGAAATCCTGCATAGAAAGTTATAACAGTTTTTCCAATCATGGGCATCTTTTTTGAAATATATGTAAAAATGGTGCTGTCAAGTACTTTTTCATAGTAAAGAAAAATTACCACGCCAAGTTCCAAGCAAATATTTCTGCACTGTGCAATGAAATTAACTCAGCAACTACAAACATCATGTAATTTGTACAATTTTTTGTATAGCAATTTACGATCTGTTTTGCACGTCTGATTACTACTTAGCGTAACATTAAAAATTATTGAACTTTCTCTACCACTATAATCTAATTTCAAATATAAAAATACCAACCATGTAGACCAACTTGTTGAATGCCACATTACTATCATATGTATGTAAAAAAAAGTTCCGACCACTACTCTTACATGTATAATAAAAATTACTGCAATCACTGCATGCATACTCTATCAATTCCAACATGTCCCTACCTTTATTCTATGTAAATTTTACTTACAACAACTAGCTAAATTTATCAACTCTGTTCATACAAACAGTAAAATAAACATAATTTGAACCATACTTGTACTAACAATTCTCTCTTTAAATGGATATAGAGGGTACCGAATCGAATCAACAAGATCGCTAGACAAATAACACAGCACTTCCCCATACAACCCATCCTGCCAGCAAGCTCAAAAAAAATTCATTAACCCAGGACCAGAATTTCAGTTTACTAACCCAGGACCACAAACACAGTATACAGATGCACTCACCACTGTAAGCCAACCAATTTTATCCAATGAACTTCAAGCCCAGCAGCAAACCCAGCATGGAATCGCTTTGTAGCGCCAACCAGCTCCGCGGCCTACAGCCTTCCAGCCAACACGCAGGTCCAGCACAAATACAGTAGATCTAGAAATGACACTGTCCACCTCAATCCAAGAAAGAGCCCCCACATTCACATCACCACAACACCACACGACCTCCTCTGCAAGATCCATCCAGATACGGCAAGAAATACTTGCCGGTAAGAGGCCTGTAGAAGACATGCCCCCCGCAGCTCTGCAAGACAAATCTATGCTACCAAGTGAATGGACGTACGGCGTCTACAGAGCAAGTGCACAGAACCAAAGTGAGTGGTACGACCAATCAGCAATACCAACAGACTGCCAACAACCAGATCGTCTTGGCTGCAACACCAGAAGGAAATACAGTGCCCCGCAACACCAACAGAAACACGCAGATACTCCAGCAACAACTCCAACAATATACACCAACTGCATCACAGTTCAACATGCAACAAGTTTCAACGGTAAAAGTACTAACTGAGTAACTATACTAGCAACATTTTTTCCCAATCTCAGCACTTCAATCGGCTGATCCAAACTGTATCTTACCATATGATGCAGCAACTCCAAGCACATGCACCTGCAGAAACTCAGGTCAACACACACCAAGCACCCGTGGTAATTACGCACCTTGGAAAGATTACTATACTAATCTTTTTTTACATTCATGATTTATTCAATGAGCTAATCCAAACTGTATCCTATAATGCAACAATTCCAAGCACACACATCTGCAGGGACTCAAGCCAACACATACCAAGCACCTACGGTTTTTTACTTTGACCGTTGAAACTTGTTGCATGTTGATCTGTGATGCAGTTGGTGTATATGGTTGGAGTTGTTGCTGGAGTATCTGCGTGTTTCTGTTGGTGTTGCGGGGCACTGTATTTCCTTCTGGTGTTGCAGCCAAGACGATCTGGTTGTTGGCAGTCTGTTGGTATTGCTGATTGGTCGTACCAGACTCACTTTGGTTCTGTGCACTTGCTCTGTAGACGTCGTACGTCCATTCACTTGGTAGCATATATTTGTCTTGCAGAGCTGCGGGGGCCGTGTCTTCTACAGGCCTCTTACCGGCAAGTATTTCTTGCCGTGTCTGGATGGATCTTACAGAGGAGGTCGTGTGGTGTTGTGGTGTTGTGAATGTGGGGGCTCTTTCTTGGATTGAGGTGGATAGTGTCATTTCTAGATCTATTGTATTTGTGCTGGACCTGCGTGTTGGCTGGAAGGCTGTAGGCCGTGGAGCTGGTTGGCGCCACAAAGTGATTCCATGCTGGGTTTGCTGCTGGGCTTGAAGTTCATTGGATAAATTTGGTTGGCTTACAGTGATGAGTGCATCTGTATACAGTGTTTGTGGTCCTGGGTTAGTAAACTGAAATTCTGGTCCTGGGTTAATGAATTGGAAGAGTGTTGTTGGAGTTGTGCTTGCTGGCAGGATGGGTTGTATGGGGAAGTGCTGTGTTATTTGTCTAGCGATCTTGCTGATTCGATTCGGTACCCTCTGCATCCATTTAAAGAGAGAATTGTTAGTACAAGTATGGTTAAAATTATGTTTTCTTTTACTGTTTGTATGAACAGAGTTGATAAATTTAGCTAGTTGTTGTAAGTAAATTTTCATAGAATAGAAGGTAGGGACATGTTGTAATTGATAGAGTATGCATGCAGTGATTGCAGTAACTTTTATTATACATGTAAGAGTAGTGGTCGGAACTTTTTTTTACATACATATGAAAGTAATGTGGCATTCAACAAGTTGGTCTACATGGTTGGTATTTTTATATTTGAAATTAGATTATAGTGATAGAGAAAGTTCAATAATTGTTAATGTTACGCTAAGTAGTAATCAGACGTGCAAAACTGATCGTAAATTAATATACAAAAAATTGTACAAATTACATGATGTTTGTAGTTGCTGAGTTAATTTCATTGCACAGTGCAGAAATATTTGCTTGGAACTTGGCGTGGTAATTTTTCTTTACTATGAAAAAGTACTTGACAGTACCATTTTTTACATATATTTCAAAAAAGATGCCCATGATTGGAAAAACTATTATTATTTTCTATGCAGGATTTCGTGTTAGTTCTTTGTTCTCTGTGCAAGAAAGATTATTTTACAATTTTTGATCGAATGGTACAAGAGGATGCTATTAACATGTCTCCAATATTATTGTCTACGCGAATAAAATCTAGAAACTTCAGTGATTTACTAAGTGATAATTAGGAAGGATTTGTCTAACAAAACATACACGCAGTCTTGCATTGATTTCAAAAAAAATGATCGTGCTTGAAAAAGCTATTATTATTTTCTATGCAAGATTTCATGTTAGTTCTTTTTTCTATATGCAGGATAGACTATATTATAGTTTCTAATTGAATAGTACAGGAGGATATCATTATCATGCCTCCAACATTACTGTGTAGGCGAAGAA
Organism: Poa pratensis; assembly: GCA_947311845.1. Taxonomy (NCBI): domain Eukaryota; kingdom Viridiplantae; phylum Streptophyta; class Magnoliopsida; order Poales; family Poaceae; genus Poa; species Poa pratensis. The sequence continues at coordinate 127,162,740 of CAMZMU010000063.1, read as the reverse complement.
AATCTAGAAACTTTAGTGACTTAGCAAGTAATAATCAGGAAGGTTTTGCCTAACAGAACATATATGCAAGCATGCTTCCAACATTACTGTCTAGGCGAAGAAAATCTAGAAACTTCAGTGATTTAGTAAGTAATAATTAGGAAGGTTTTGTCTAACAGAGTTTATATGCAGTCATTATGCGCCGTTTACTCTTGTGCATAAAGGTGTTCTACTATATTTTCCCGTGTAATATTATGTTGTTGGAGAGGATTTAGTAGATATAACTATACTTATGCTGTTTTTGTGTGATTTGTGCAGTGTTCTGGTGGCTCTATAGGTTTTGAAAAAGGGAAATCTACTTAGAATGGATTGTCACCTGATCTTCAACGCTTGTGGAAGACGAGTCTTCTTCACGTGAACGCCGGTGCGGCAGCATAGTGTTCTCGTCTGTCTTGCGATTGCTTTGATCCGGGTGGCTGAAGGTGTTCTCAGTTGGAGTGCTTTACTAAGGTGGTCGAATAGGAGATTGATCTGGAAGCCGGATGGCTATATACGATGGTAAGGAGGCTGTTTGCTTATGCTGTTTTTGTGGTACTGGGAGAACCACGGCGCATCGGCGTGTCACTTTTCCGGCCGTGTTACTATGATGTTCGTAGATATAGGTGTCTATGTTGCCGTCCAGAATCGTTGATCGTTGCGCTCTGTGAGTTTGCATGTACGACACGTTACGTGTTTCGTGTCGCCGGTCCGTAGATGGTAACCGATGTACTTATATGGGGGCCCGTATAGCTGTAATGTGTTTTATACAAGAGAGGTTTTTATTTATTGGGCCGTTCATGTTTTTTATTTCGTAGATGGGCCGTGATGTGCTGGGCCGTGTTGTCAGTTTTTTTTTCCTAATGGTTGCATATTCAGGCGAGTAACTTGGTGGGGGGAGCGCCTGTGTGTCGCTTCAAAGCGACGGGAGAGGCTTCCGTCGCCTGAAGCCACACCTTCCTGGGCCGCTTCAAAACCGGCCCAATACAAGAGGCAATGTTATTTTTCATTTTCTAAAGCTGAATATTTTTTGAAAAATCTGTACATTTTAAATATGAACAAAATTTAAACATACATAGTTTTGGAATTTGAACAAATTTTGAATATGAACAATTTTAAAAATCTGGATTTTTTTTCAAATTTGAACGATTTTCAAATGTGAACGATTTTTGAATCCGAAGGATTTTCAAATCTGAATGAAATTTTGAATCTGAACAAATTTCAAATCTGAACAAATTTTGAATCTGAACAAATTTTGAATCTGAACAATTTTCAAATCTGGAAAAATTTCGAATCAGAACGTTTTTTGAATCTGAACGATTTTCAAATCTGAATGATTTTTGAATCCGAGCGATTTTCAAATCTGAACGAAATTTTGAATCTAAACAAATTTCAAATCTGAACAAAATTTTGAATCTGAACAAATTTTGAATCTGAACAATTTTCAAATCTGGACAAATTTCGAATCAGAACGATTTTTGAATCTGAACGATTTTCAAATCAGAACGGTTTTTGAATCCGAACGATTTTCAAATCTGAACGAAATTTCAAATCTGAACAAAATTTTGAATCTGAACAAATTTGAATCTGAACAATTTTCAAATCTGGACAAATTTTGAATCAGAACGATTTTTGAATCTGAACGATTTTCAAATCAGAACGGTTTTCGAATCCGAACTATTTTCAAATCTGAACGAAATTTCGAATCTGAGCAAATATCGAATCTTCACAATTTTATAAATCTGAACAAAATTCGTATATGAACAATTTTCAAATCTGAACAAATTTCGAAATAAAAGTTTCAAATCTAAACATTTTTCAAAATCCTGAAAACTTTTTCGAAAATCTGAAACTTTTTTCGAAAAAAAAAGAAACTAAGAGAGATGAAAACAACGGAAAAAGAAATGAAAAAAGAAACAGAGAAGAAAAAAGGAAGAAAAATCGCGCCAAATCGGCCGGCCCATCGACGGAATCCTTCAGGCGACGCTCGTTTCTGGCGTCGCTGCGGGGCGATGTATAGGGTTCGCCCTTGGTGAGTTTATTGCAACCTGTGTGTACTTGTAAGTTACGTGGGCTATACTTTGCAGTATTTTTCAAGGCCCATTTTGGATCTAAGACGGAGACCAAGATATCATAGTTCGAGAAACCGTGCTGAATCATGTACATAGTATTCTCAGTTAAGCAATTTCTGGAAAGCTCCAAAAATAATGTGTAAAGTCATCGACGATGATAAGATAATAACAAAAGCCAGAAGTACTTGGAACTGGGGATGTCCATAATCACAATAAATTATTTCAAACGGGCGAGTGGTAGAAGTTTGAGAAGCATAAAATGGCAGCCTAACATGCTTGTAGTCCTTTGTTGTCTTCAATGAGTATTTTTAACCCTTTTCTTGATGTAACTCTCGAGATTGCAACGTAAAGTTGACCATGAGAGAAAACCGGCTGTCTTAAGTATATACCAACTTTATCAAGGGCTTTGGCTCTTATTAATTGTAATGGCATAACAAAGCCGTATAGGATATTGACGGCGTTGGAGAGTAAAAGGCCACTTAGTTGTAGAAGCATTTAGTACAATCCTTGGTATGCAAACAAGTTGTCCGATACGGCTGCCTGTTGTTAGCACCCGTTTTTGGCAGATTGCCAGTTTCAGGTTCAAGGAAAACTTGGTGGCTTGAAGAAGGCAGCAAAGAAAGCTAAAATGGCGATCTGGGAAACTTTCCAGAAATAGATGGCCAGAAGAAGGCAGCCAATAATCCGGCAACTGGAACAAGGCGGAAGCTGGATTCGGGAGTGCAAAGCTGCCAAAAGACCTAGCAAGCTAAGTCAAAGGAAAGCAATAAAGGTGGCAGAAAAGAAGCCAACTTTGTCAAGACAAGGCGGAAAACCAACTTTGTCAAGACAAGGCGAAAAAATCAACTTTGGCAAAACAAGGCGGAAAAGAAGCCAACTTTGTCAAAACAAGCCGGCAGAGGAGAAACCAACTTTGACAATACAAGCCGGCAAGAAGAAAACAACTTTCCAAGATCAAGGCTGGAAAATGGAAGGCAACTTTGTAAAAAGAAGCCGGAGGGATGCTGAAGTTTGGGTCTAATACGAAGCCGATCAAGATATCACATCTCTAAGGAAGGAGACAAGTTTGAAGCCAATATGGAAGTCAAAAGGCAACTTTCCAAAGTAGTCGGCAAGTTTGAAGCCAACAAGGAAGGACAAAAGGCAACTTTAGTAGCCAGCAAGTTGAAGCCAACGTTGCCGGCTAAAAAGTTGTCTATTTTAGAGATGGATTCGACTTAGACTATGATTTGTAAGCATTGTAGAAGTCCAATACTTGTACGGGAAGTCCAGCCGCCTCATATATGTGTGAGAGGTGATGGCCGATTGAAATTAAGCAAACAATTGACAACCTATCAATACAACCTACTTTTCCCTCAAACCCTTGTTTGTGCTTCCGTTGTTCGGCGACTTCGCGTAGATTTCACCGGATATCGAAAACCGAGCTGAGAGCGGCCAAGTCTGGCTTAGTTCAGCCAATCGTCGCCGGCTTCCTCTGACGGGGCTTCCCGAGGGGCTGGGGCGTCTGGTCTAAAAAGCGTCTGCTTGCTGTCTTGCGTATCGCGCTGGAAGCAGGCCTCCCGCGGGGCGAGTTGCGGAGTATCTCCCCCGGCACCGTGGGTACACGAGGACGTGTTCGTGTGACGCGTTTCTAGCGCAACACCTGTAATAATCTAAGCTTCCAAAACCTACTCACCTAACCTAGAAAGCACAACTTAATTGATATCATCTGCTACACAATTCTTTGGACACACAATCGCACGCCTTGCTAAATACATACTGTCGCTATAATTCGCAGAGAAATTATCATATACATGATCAATTATAGCTGACAGATTATCAGATTCTGGTGTTAATAATAAATCCCGAGGAACAGATATACATGAAGGAAAGGCCTCGCCTTCCTTTGCAACAGAAGGCAACAAACCATTACCAATAGACAACACCCAGTCTGCAAACTCTGACAACTCTAACCTCTTAGACAATGGCAAATTTGGGTCAAGAAGTCGCATATTAGTACGTAAATGTCTGACCTTGATATGCTGCCACAATGGAGATTTAATCAGAGAAGAATTTATTATTTCCATTATGCTGCCACCTTCAATAACCGGTAACACTTGTCTAAAATCACCTCCAAACACCACAGTTTTGCCACAAAAGGAACATAAGAGCGTGACTTATCATTAACTGATAGTATATCGGGGGCATTTTGCTTGGCATTAGAGATAGCCTCTTTGAGGTGGGTCCGTGTGAGAAGGGTCAGAGCTTTATTAGTGCCTCGGCTCTTCATAGGCCGTCTGGCAAGATCATGGACATAATTGGGGTTTATGGCCCTGCTGATCATGCCAGATCGAGCCCCTTTTTGGAGGAGTTGTCTGCAAAGATTGCTAGGTGCTCTCACCCTATAGTTATGGGAGGCGACTTCAACCTTCTCTGCTCTACGGAGGACAAGAATAACGACAGGTTAAACTGGGCGCGTATTAACATGTTCAATGATCACATTAGGCTGTGGGCTCTGAAGGAACTATCGCGCACGGGTGCGCGGTATACCTGGTCTAATAAACAGCTTAACCCGGTGCGGTGTGTACTCGACAGAGTCTTCATCTCACCGGAAATTGACGTCCGCTTCCCCACTTGTTCTCTGGTGGCTGAGACTAGTCTGGGCTCCGACCATACTCCGTTATTTTTCGACTCGGGAGAGGGCTCCCTAGTGTGTAGTAATAGATTCTTCTTTGAGACCGGTTGGTTCGAGCTTGACAACTTCAAACCCATGCTACTGGGCAAATGGAACCATCTGGCCAGGGTTGTCGGTGGTAGAGACATAGTAGACTGGTGGAGTTTTATGAGTGCTAACTTGAGACAGTTCCTGAGAGGGTGGAACCGTAACCTGGGTAGGGATGCCAAGGAAAAGAAAGACTCCATCCTTAATCAGATCAAAAGCCTAGACCTGCTAGCTGACTCGGATGGTTTGGACGAGGAGGATTGGGCCTTCCGTCTACATCTGGAAGAGCAGCTGTTAAACATCCTGAAGATGGATGAAGAATACTGGAGACAAAGGGGCAGGGTTCGCTGGGCGCTTCGGGGGGATGCTAATACGGGCTACTTTCACGCGATTGCCAACGGGCGGCGTCGCAAATGCGTGATCTCATCCCTCTCAACGCCGGAGGGTCCTATCACTGACAAAGTGGCACTTCAAGAGCACATCTACAACTTCTACAGAGCTCTGATGGGAGCGGAGGCACCGCGCTTGTGTGGGCTCGCCTCGAACACCTGGGGGTGGAGAGGCGTGTCTCACCAGAAGAAAACCTGAACCTCGCGCTGACCTATTCGGAAGAGGAATTAGAAGTCCTGGTCATGTCTATGAAATCTGATATGGCGCCCGGACCGGATGGGTTCCCGGTCCTGTTTTTTAAACAGTGTTGGGGTTTGGTGAAGCACGGTGTGCTCCACATCCTCAACGACTTTATCCTTGGGAGGATTGATATCGCCAAGCTAAATTTCGGGGTACTATCGCTAATTCCTAAGGTCCAGGGGGCGGACCACATTTCACAGTTCCGTCCGATTGCCCTGATCAATGTCATCTTCAAGATTGTCTCGAAAGCCTTTGCAATTCGCCTTGACCCTATTGCCAACAGAATCATCAGCCCCAATCAAACAGCCTTCATCAAGGGCCGCTTCATTCTGGATGGGGCCTTGGCCCTACAGGAAATCGTCCATGAACTGAAACACAAGAAACTAGGTGGAATCCTGCTTAAAATTGACTTTGAAAAGCTTACGACAGGGTTAACTGGGATTTCCTCACTGAAGTCTTGCGTCGAAAGGGGTTCGACGCGGGAGTGATTCACAGACTCATGCAGTTGGTCTAGGGGGCCAGACTGCCATCTCGATCAATGGTGAGATGAGTCCTTTCTTTCGTAACAAGAGAGGGGTGCGCCAAGGCGACCCGCTGTCCCCCATTTTGTTCAACTTTGCTGCGGAGGCCCTGTCGGCAATGCTCTTAGCGGCCTCTGCAGCCGGCCACATCCAGGGGGTTGTGCCACATCTTATTCCTGGGGGAGTTTCTCACCTTCAATACGCTGACGACACCTTGATTTTGATTCAAGATAACGATCGGGGGATCGCCAATCTGAAATTTCTGTTGATGTGCTTCGAAGAGATGTCGGGGTTAAGAATCAACTACCACAAAAGCGAGGTCATTGTTATGGGCAAGCCACGGGGGCACCGCCAAAGGGTGGCGGATATGCTGAATTGTAAGTTGGGGTCATTCTCATTCATTTACTTGGGCCTACCGGTGGCGGACAGAAAACTAACAATTGACCAATGGAACTTCCTGGTTTTGAGACTGGCGGCTAGAGTGGAGCCTTGGGTGGGAAGATTCTTATCCTCCGGGGGGAGGCTCATCCTCTCCAATTCGTGTCTGGCCAGCCTCCCTATGTTTGCCATGGGGTTGTTCCTGCTGCAGGATGGGGTTCATGCTAAGTTTGACTCGGTTAGGTCGCGATTCTACTGGGAGGGCTCGGGCCCCAAAAGGAAATATCACCTTCTCAATTGGCCGGCAGTGTGTCGTCCAAAGGAGTTCGGAGGTCTAGGGATTACTAACACCAAGCTCATGAACAAAGCCCTGATGTTAAAATGGATCTGGAAACTTTACCAAGAAGAAGACAGCCTATGGGCCAATCTATTAAGGGCAAAGTACTTGGTTAACGATGACATCTTCGCAAGCTCGAGCCGGGGTGGCTCGCAGTTTTGGCGAAGTTTGAGCAAAATAAAGCATCTCTTCAAGTTAGGGGCTCGACATGTGGTGCGCAATGGGCAGCGCACGCGTTTCTGGTCTGATCGCTGGCACGGGGCCGGCATTCTCAAAGACACTTTTCCTCTCATCTTCGCGGTCTGTGATAATGAGCAGATTTCGGTAGCTGAGGTCGTCAACAGTTCTATCCGTCTTCGCCGTTCTCTTACCGAGGCGGGCAGAGCCCAATGGGGGGCTCTGTTGCAACTTATTGACCAGATTCATCTCTCGGAGGGGCTCGACGCGGTTACTTGGTCACTAGAGGCTTCTGGCCAATTCACGGTGGCATCAATGTATGCCAAGTTAGCCCAAGGGGCTACTGTGGCATGTTTCCGTGACGTTTGGGCGGCTAAACTTCCGCTAAAAATAAAGATTTTCTCGTGGCAATTGATTCTAGACAGGTTGCCTTCGGGTCAGGTTCTCGCCTCAAGGCAGGGGCCTTCAGACGGGTTATGTGCCCTTTGTGGCGCTGCGGAGGATGCGTCCCATATGTTCTTCTCCTGCTCCTTAGCGAAATTTTCGTGGAGTGTGCTGAGACAACTTCTGGGGAATAGGTGGTGCCCTGCCAATTTTGCTCAATTTTTTGCCATCCTTAGCGGTTTGTCGGGTCAAACGCGTAGGGTGGTATGGTCTTTATTTGTTGCGCAATCGTGGGCTTTGTGGAATATTCGCAATAAGCTCTCCATTGAGAGGAGGATTATTAAGCATCCTGCTGATGTGATCTACAAAACTCTTATCTTTTTGCAGTTGTGGTGCCTAAACGCCAAGGACAAGGATCGGCCAAGGCTAGAGGCGCTGGTCGGCAATCTCAAGCTGTTGTATACAGCAAACTGCCAGAGGAGGACTCCGACTAGACGGAGCGTGCGACGTCTCTCTTGATGCCGGGGTGGCTCCCCTATCAGCCTTTATCTAGCTTGTGGTTGCTCTAGTGTGTGTTGTCTTATGTTGCCAGGGTGGCTCCCCTGTTAGCCTTTACCTCGCTTATGGTCTCTTTCGTGAACTTGCTTCTTATGGCTAGGCTGTACGCCGCAGCATGTAATCGACTCGCTTGTTGCCTTGTATCTAAAAAATACTCCTATCCAAAGCTTCAAAACAGCGACGATTTGTCATTGGTGCCTCATCCCACAATACCAAGGAAGTCTGCTCAATCAATTCAGCTAGATTCGTTCCACGGGATATATTGCAAATGTTGCGCTCATCAATTTCAATAGGAATTCGAAATCGAGAATGCCCAGTACGGCCGCTAGGCAACACAAGAGCGGCGACACCTGAAGACGCTACGGCCAAAACAACAAGACGTACCATCTGCTCTTAATGCTGTCACGATTGCATTCCATAAAAATGTCTTCCCTGTGCCACCGTGACCCGAGACAAAATACACACCACCTTGAGAACTCGTAACAGATTCCATAACCTCACAATATATAGCTCGCTGATCATCATTCAACCTTGCACGCAAACAGTCGGACTCGTGTTTCAACACATTTTTGTCATATTGCAACTCTTCTAACAAAAGTCTATTACCTAGTAGACGACCAGATGGAAGAGGACCCGATGTCAAATTATAAGAAGCCGACGAATATCCATTTCTGTACCCGCCGAACCTCTGACGGTAGTAGTCCATGGCTACCTGCTCGCTCGATCGATCACTCCTGCTGCTCTGCACAATGCATGGCGTCCGGAGGGAGGATTTTATAGGTGCCGGGCCGGGTACTGTGACATTCCATTGGTGTACTACATGGCGTTAGCCTCACGCTGTCAGGTGATAAGCGAATGGAGACGACGCCGATGTGCGTGTGGGATTCTATCGGATAGACGATGCCATGCCACACTAGGTACGATCGAGAAGTTGAACTTGTGCGCAAATCGAACCAAGAGCTGGATTGCTAGGTAGCTTTGCGTAAGAATCTCTCTAGCAGCTAGTGCGCTTCCATGAGGCAGCCGGCCGGTGGAACTCGGGAATATGGCGTACTCCTGCTGCACCACTCACTATGAGATTCTACTACCTTCATTTTCGCGGCCAGAATCTCAAATGCTGGTCGAAAGGACAGAAGCAAACTTACTCGTTTTTTTTTGTAATATAAAAGCAATTTTGTTCGTGTTAGAAATGTTAAGGCACAGCATCATGGCGGCCCATTTGACTAATCTGGATCATATACCTGTACCCACCAGAGGAGGGTCGGGCTGATTCGATCGTGTCATTTAGGAAATGGTTGCCGGCAAGAAAATATGGCGTGGATTCCTTTTATTTTTTGCAGGGAAAACAGGATTATATTAAGCAGAAATAGGGTCACACTCTCTGGTTAAAACTTCGGCAATTTTCTGGGGAAAACACCTCGGCCAAACATCAGTTTTTTCTCAAACCCTACCCAATCTAGGTAGTTTGTGACTCTCCACATTAATATCATGACTAATTCTAGCTAGTCTAGTACCTCTTTCACGGATTCCTTCTTTTCAAAAGAGTAAATGGCATCAGGGGTCACACAACTCGTCCGCTATGTGCACAAGTCACACAATTGGAGAACGGGATTTTTTGGTCATACAACTGAACTTTTGGTGCACGCTGGTCACTAACCCCACATGTCAGTCCGTTTTCCGTTGCACGAGTGCTGATCTGGACACGTAATTTTGCAGAAACCCCCTGTTTTTTGGACATTTCGCAAAAAACTCAAATTTGGGTCCAATCACAAATATTGACACCATTTCAATAAAAAATAAAAAATATTGACACCAATCATAAAAAATATCAGGTTCATATTACAAAATTAGACATGTCCCACTTGTCAAATCTTCTAAAAAACAAAAGAAAATAAAAAAAAGAAGTCAACGCTGGAGAGATTGGATCAGCTCAGCTTGCCACCGTAGAGATTGGATCGCTCAGCTTGCCACCGTAGAGGTCCTGGACGCCGCTCAGCTTACCCGTCGAGCGCCGCTCAGCTTACCACCACGTAGGAGAGCACGACGGCGGGGCCGGATCTCGTCGAAGAGCTGGAGTGCGCGCCTCGTATGCCAGGACGTCGTTTTCCACCGCCGCAAGGACGCCGTCTCCGGTCGCCGGACACGTACTACGGGTGGACGCCGCGGTTCGCGGTGGGGTCGCCCGCCCACGAGCAGGCCTTCCCCAAGAACGCCTCTTCGTCCAGCCCACGCCCACGCCCCAAGACGGCCGCGCCATCTTCGGTGTCCTCGCCGGCGGCCAAGAAACGCAAACGGGTCAGAGAGAGTGAAAAAATGTTATTGAATACGAATTTGGGTTTTTTGCGATGTCCAAAAATACAGGGGGGTTTCTGCAAAATTATGTGTCCACATCAACACTCGTGCAATGGAAAATGGACTGACATGTGGGGTTAGTGACCAGCGTGCCCCAAAGGTTCAGTTGTGTGACCAAAAAATCCCCTGGTGCCATTTACTCTTTTCAAAATGAGGAGCGTACACCAAGCCTCTGGATCAAACTGATACATACGACCGTTTTATTGCAAAGTTCCGGAGTAATAAACATAGTGTTGTTTGTGTGTCTTCAAGGTCTTACGCTTCTTGCACGGATCAATTCAAGGCATCGAATTACTTATGGTCAGATCCTCTTGCACGGGTAACATACCTATTACTGCCTTGCTTTGTAATATAATGGTAATATAGAACAGATCATTTTTCTGGCAACATGATTTCCACATCCAAATGAAAAGCCTTGAATTACCAAATTGCGCATTGACAGCTAATATGCCTTGCCAACCTCTAATGTAGAGGCATAACCAAAGAAAAAGGAATCATGTTCATCTTGGAGTAACAACTTGCAACATGTCCTGAAGGGTGAAAAATACAACCCAAACTTCTCCAGAAAAAGGCAGGGTAAACAGATTTGCATCGTCTTTTATTGGCACTTGCTTCACAACAGACTAACACAAGAGAGCTCTTGAAATGGAAGGTATTCTTTCATCCTATGGTTCTGTTGTTGAGGGGAGATACATAACCTCAGTGTTGTACAATGAACTAGAAAAATCTTCAACCAATAGATATGCAATGAAAATTTAAACACAATCAAATGCACAAATGATTCATGGATTTACATGCAAAAACCTGCCTATCCTGAGAGGAAAAAAAAAACTACAAGTGTGGACCAATTGGCCCACCTAAATTCCACTGATCAAGCTAGGTACAAATTCTTTTCTAAAAATTTACAACACACTTAAACATGTAGCCAACCGACAACAACAACCATAAGAAGACAAATTACAACAAAGCGGAGATATCATAATCGCTCCCCTTTGATAATCAGGTTGTTGCTGTTAAACCACAGATTCAAACTGTACAGAATGTGGTAGACAAGCAGATATATGTCTTACAAACATACTCAGCAAGTTTGAGATCAATTAGAGACATTGTTGGCCTACCTAAAGTATCCGCCTACCAAAACCGCTTTACCTTGAAACTACAATAACCCGAACTAACAAAGCAACTCTCAAATAATGCTCCTCTAACCTAAATCTCAAACCAGCTAATTAAATCAAAGTACTCAAAGTAAGTAACAAGCTCATAAGTTTCAAGCTAGTCCAAACAGGTTTGAGGCTCGAGACATCAGACTAAAACAAATAAGAAATACAGGTCAGGAATCACCAATAAGAGTAGAAATCGTCTCTCCTTATTTTTCCTCCCTTCACACTTGGTTATGTTGTTTTTTTGTGTTATCTTCCCTTTCATAAGAAATACACGTTGTTGCCTTGCTTGGTCACACTCTCACACACAACCACCATGGGTGGAAATAGTTTTATTTGCTCTCCCCTCAAAAGGAGGCAAATGAGATATTGGATAGAAACTGGGATTAACAATTCACACGTATTGGAACCAGCTATTAGCAATATATTTGTCCTCTTGGATACATCTGGCGGCCACATGCCATAGCGGCAACCCTCAAAAAGAGCTATAGCGGGCTAAATGGGAGCTAAACGGGGCTATATCAGAAAATATGTACGTTGATTCATTTAGCGGCAACAAGCTCAAAACGCTATAGTGGGGCTATAGCGGGCTATTTAAACTGTACGTACTCGATCGGTCCTTGGAGCGAAGGAATGAACGAATTCTCGAGGTCTGGTTCATTGATGTCAGCATCACATGAAACCTTTGGCACTTTCGTTCCTGGGCGTTACGACAGAATATGGCTGGAAGGTAGTCTCAAGCAACTCCTTCACTGATCTTTTTTTATGGAGATCATCGTCCCAGTATCATTGGCCATCTAGATAACAAGGAATGTCTTTATTTTGTAAGAATATATCACTAATTCTATATAGGTGCTGAAGAAAATTCTAGGAAGATATATTTATAAATTTCTACATGTATATATGATTAACTACTCATATATACAAAATCATTTTTTAAGATATTTTTAGACCATATGATCTTCGAACCCTCGATATACATATTTGTAATAATAATATATTAAGTTTGTGCTATTGCAAATAAAATTTATGAGGGAACTAATGTTATAAAATTAGTTTTTCAACATACAAGCGTATTTTCATCGATATATAGTATAATTGTATAACAAATAACACATCACAATATTTAATAACTTTATTATGTGGCTAACAATGTCAAATAAGTAATAGAAAATTATACTTAATTAGATCGCAGCATGCTACAATGAGTTTGGAGTATAAAAGTTTACTATAAAAAAAGATTATTAATTCAATCCGTTATGCATGGGTCCTAATTATGCTTGGAACGGCCCTGCTGCTTCTGCATGTCAATGAAGTGCCATGACAAAAAAAACATATGACATGTTCTACCCAAAAAGCCAAAAATGCTTGTGTTGTAAAAAGCAAATGGGGCAGCCCGACCAGAATGCCATAGTGTCCAGATATGTCTCGACACCCCTAACAAGTTGTAAAAGTTGGGGAAACAAGTGTTGTCCGGACAATTTGTTCCCACTTTTTTACCGACGGGAGGCATTGTCGAGTGCTGAAATTTTGTCCGGGCCTCCAACGGGCGGATGGGGAGGAGGAGGTGCTATCGTCGCCTACGCTGGAGATCTCTAAGGGGACATTAATTGAAATTGACTTCAATCACAAAACCACTATTTAATTTTGTTATAACTTCACTATTATTGTCATGAGTGTAGATTTGTTACCACCGGGGGAGAATGCCACCCATTCAATTGAACTCGAGATTCTTGCATGGTAGGATGGTCAGACCGAGTACCGACAAATGACGCGTTATTTACGTAATCCGTTTTATTTACTACCTAATTTTCCGTCGACGCTGCCCGTCTCGATCAGCGCATGTACCCGCCATGCGACTTTTAGTCAGGTGTGGGTGCCAAACATCTCTGCGTCGGCGGGCAAACAGGCAAAACATACGAGCTCTTTATGTGTAGGAACCGGCCAACTTGGGGAAACAAGTGTTGTCCGGCACACCATTCTGAACAGGCAAAATCTGTTAGACTGCACTATCATAAAGGCTGAACAAAACCTTTAGTCCTTGTGAAAATGTTTGGTTTTAAACTTTTTAAGTGATATATTTATGTTTTAAATGTCCTTAGAATAAGTGGCAAGGGAGATTTCAATAGTAAAAAATCATTGACCTGGTAGCAGGTGTCCGAGACATCTAAACCATTGCGCATTATCAGCCGATAAAATTAAGATATCTTCTATATATACAGGGTTTGAAAGTGAGACTGGAATTATAAGGTCAAAGGTAGTTTGAGGAAATAGTGAAAATATGGACGAAAAAAGGTTAAGAGCCCAGATAGTAAGCAAGCTAAAGACCTGATGAACAAAACAATTCTGACCTTTACCTTCCTTCACACTTGGTTGAGGTGCATAGCTTAGATTACACCCTTTACGTAGGCCAGCTTGTAAAGTTTGATCTAAAGATCAAACAAGTTCATCAGTGCAAACAAAACAGTACGGCAATAAAAAGTTTTTTCGGACACTTATCCTTACACATTCGGGCGCCACCCTCCTTGCATTCGGGTGTTACCCGCACATGCGTACACATTCAGGTGTCACCCTCAGACACTCGGGGTGCTATCCTCATTACCCCTAACACTGGAACCTTCAACTTTATTTGTGGAGCTGCTGGGTATAGCCTGCACGTACAAGCCATTAGGAACACCTGCAACGGGTTCAACTGTCATAAAATAGTGGCATCTTGATGGAGGCATACAATATTGAAGTAATGTTCCTGTATTTGTCAAAATATGTTCCAATGTTCTTATTGCTGACAAGAACTTTGAAAATTATATATTTTTAAACATAATTTACTCGTTCACAGTATCATGAAATTTCAAACACATAAATGCACAAAATATAGAATGGTGGCTGCAAGTGTAAGGCATCATATGCAGACAGGGCGCATGCATGGCATGCCCTATGCTTTGTTTGGAGTAGCAAGGTGAAGTAGACGTAAGAGCCACTCGAAAAGCGACCCTGAAATTCTGTCCGGATGCCCCAAAATATTCTCTATTTGGGGGTGTCAGGACACAATGTCCGGACAAATGGGCGTTAGAGGCCCCGGTGACAACACCTGATAGGATGTCCGGATAGAAATGGGCCAAGAAGAGAGAAAGAGTGATGGGCTCCTTTGAATAGCAAATGGGCTAGCCGAGACAAATATCTATTTTGCACAGTGTTCGGATATGTGCGGACAGACGGAACTGTCCTCGAAAATTGGGGTGGTCAAGGGATGTTCGGACACTTTGGGCCCACTTCTTGGATCGGATGGAAGCTCCGATCGAAGCTTAATTGTCGAGGTCTTTGTTGGAGATGTTATAAGGGTACATTAATTGGAACTGACTTCCGGTAACGAGAGGCTTCCACTACAAACCACTATTTAATTTAGCTATAATTTCACTATTATTTCCATTGTTATAGCTATATCTTCACCATTATTTTTCATTATTATAGGTATAACTTCACCATCATTTTCATTGTTATTGATTTTAGCAAAATCGTTAGATTGTACTATCAGTCTATCATACAATCTCGTTAAACATGCCCCTTCATTCCTTATTGCGATGTTTGATTTTAATTTAATATATTTATGTTTTAAAGGTTCTTAGAATAAGGTGCAGGGGAAATTTCAGTAGTGTAATATCTTTTATCCGGTAGCACGTGTCCGAGACATTTAAACCATTGCGCATCATCAGCCGATAAAATAAGAGATCATCTATGCAGGGTTTAAAGCGAGACAGAAATTATAAGGACAAAGGTAGCTTGAGGAAATAGTGCAAATATGGCCGAAAAGGGGCTTGAAAGTTGAAACAAATTGAACTTAAACACCCAGTTAAGAGCCCAGATAGTAAGTTGAGACAAATGCAAGTGAAACTAAAGACTTGATGAACAAAACAATTCTGAAGTTTACCTTCCTTTAGACTTGGTTGAGGTGCATCCGTGACCCCAACTTGTTCGTGACGAGGGAGGTCGAGTCCGATGCCTTCTTGCTGCTTAAAGGGTACTCTTTCCGGTTCACTAAGGAGGCGGCTGATTATGTTGCGGACCCGGAATTTATACCTTTCATATGGAGGAGGAATGAGAAGGACGATGATGCTAAAGGAATGGAGGATAGAGAGAAAGATGTGTCTCATATGGAGGATGCACCGACGACCGAAGATGGAGATACCCATATGCCTCAAGCTAATGCGACGGGGCCGGGGGGATCGACTCTTGGGCTGGTTGGGGCTGTGCATGAGTTCCACGGTATTGCGGTTACCCCGATAAACATGAATCCGCAAACACCAAGAGGAAAAGAGATTGTACAGGAAATGGTGGCAGCTGGGCAATTTGCTGTTGATATAGCCTCTGAACCTGGGAGTTTCCAGCGTGATACATTCACTGAAGCTGAACCTGGGAGTTCCCAGCGTGATACGTACACTGAAGATGCACCTGGGAGTGCCTTGCGTGCTGCCTGTTCCATGCTGCTGGGCCGGTCGGCGTCGCCTGGGGCGACCGATAGCGAGGCGCTGCTCGATTCGCCGGCGCGGGCTGATGAGGCGAGGGCGACCAAGCTGGTGGTCTCTGCCGGCCCAACTGGACCTGCGGGGCTGCCGTTGCTACCGCTGTCGCCCACGGCGACGGACAGCTGCGTGTCGCGCGGCGCTGCTGGGCCTTGCATTCCGGCTGGGACGGGTACTGCTTCTCTGCCTGGGCTGGATTCGCCACAGGCGGTCGCGAAGCTGTGTCCAGGAGGGACCTGCTCTAGCGTGACGACTGCCGTCCCTTCGACGGACGGGCAGTCACACCAGCCTGCTGTCGCGCTGGAGGCGGCGGCGGGGCTGGCCATCGGCGACGCTACGACGACGGTCCAGGAGATGCCGCGGGGGGTGGTTTCTTCCTCTCCATTACCTCCCCCTGTGGCGACGCCGTTGAGGAGGAGCGAGAGGCACATTGTGGCCATCGACGGCTCCTCCGCGACGGACGAGGACTCCATGGCGAGGGCAATGAAGCGCAAAGCGGAACTGAACATGGATACACCTGGTATGAACACATACTCAAAGTCATTCCTTACATTGTCAAATTCAAGCATTGCTTCTAAATTGAGTAGTGTTGGTCTTTCTTTGGGTAATAATGTTGAGAAAATTGCTATGTCGACTAATGCACTAAGACGTTTGGAATATGACCGGTTAACAGTCACCCCAAAAGTCTCGTGTAAGTCGCACATTACCAACTTGGATGAGGAGGAGCAAAATGACACAATTGATGTCCAGCTCCTCTCACATCTAGTAGGTGATGTATCGGAGGGTGGTTTAGACGAGGCCAGGCTTAGCTCAATATTTGATCTAAAAGCTTCTGACCGAAAGTCAAAAGCCGTCTCTCAAAAGAAAAATAAAAATCGTCACGTAAAAAGGCGAAGTTCTCCACACCTCCAATAGTTTCCCGATGAATGGCGCATTCGAGAATAGCAGAGGTCTTCGTGACTTGGCTAAACACGCTCGCATTGCTGATCTTATTCGGGATCATCGTTTGGATTTTGTGGGAATTTCCGAGACGGGTAAACGGGACTACTCAGCGAGCCTACTCAACCGCCTGTCGGGTGGGGTAGAGTTCACTTGGAGGTCTCGTCCGCCACGTGGTCGGTCTGGGGGCATTTTAGTAGGCGTCAGAACAGAGACCATGGATGTATTGGCTAGTTCGGAAGGTGACTTTCATATTAAGGTCCACATCCGTAACAAGGCTGACAACTTCTTATGGACTCTGGTCGCTGTATATGGTGCTGCCCAGATGAGCATAAACCTGCTTTTCTCAGAGAGTTGGTGAACCTAGCAAAAGATAACCCATATCCTATAATTATAGGGGGTGATTTTAACTTGCTTAGGTTTCCACATGAGAAGAGTAGAGGCAGATTTGACAACAGATGGCCTCTCTTATTCAATGCTGTTATTGACAGTCTTAGTCTAAGAGAAGTCTCTATGGTTGGGAGGCAATTTACTTGGGCTAATAGCCTCCCAGAGCCAACATACGAGAAGCTGGACCGTGTATTGATGGATTCGGATTGGGAAGTAAAATACCCACTGGTCTCAGTACGGGTCCTCGAACGTATAGAGGCATTGTCAGATCATGCTCCCATACTCCTAACCACGGGAACACCTAACCCAGAGTGCAAACACCAATTCAAATTTGAATTGGGCTGGTTGTATAGGGATGGGTTTTTTGATATGGTAAAGAGGGTGTGGGAAAGACCGGTGCCTGGCCTTACCCCAATCCAAAGGTGGAATAATAAATTAAGCGCATTGCGCAAACACCTGAATGGTTGGGCGAAGCATATGGTTGGGCAATTAAAAAAAGAAGCTCCGGTTGTCATCTATTATTGATGAACTGGAGGCCGCTGCGGAAGTTAGCCCCTATCTTCGCAAGAGATCGAATTAAAAAATCGTTCTAATGCCGAGATGGCGGGTCTTCTTCGTGAAGAGGAGATCAAATGGTACCAACGATCGAAGGCCCAATTTATTCTGGAAGGAGATGCGAATACGAGATACTTTCATAGTCTTGCTAATGGAAGACATAGAAAGAAACTCATTCACTCCTTAAACCAGGAAGAGGGTACGATTGAAGGCCATGAGCAGTTGAAATCCTACATCACGAAGTACTATAAAAATCTTTTGGAGAGCCGGACGCAGATAATTTCTCGCTGGACGAAACCCAAAGATGATATCCCGCAGGTTTCCGATGAGGAAAACGCCCATCTGACCGCTCCTTTCTCTATGGAGGAGGTGAAGAAGGCGGTATTCCAAATGGAACACAACAAAGCACCGGGTCCGGATGGTTTTCCCGCAGAGTTTTATCAAACTTTCTGGGACATAATCCAATCGGACTTGCTAGCGATGTTTCAGGATTTACATGCTGGACATCTTGAGTTGTTTCGCCTAAATTTCGGTGAGATAATTTTGTTGCCAAAGGTTAATGGAGCAGAAAGGATTCAGCAATATAGACCTATCTGTCTTCTTAACGTTAGCTTCAAGATTTTCACTAAAACCGCTACTATTAGGCTTAACTCGGTGGCTGATCATGTTGTGAGGCCCACTCAGACGGCGTTTATGCAAGGTCGCAATATTCTTGATGGAGTTGTGATTTACATGAAACAGTTCATGAGATGCATCGGAAAAAACTAATGGAGTCATCCTAAAAATTGACTTCGAAAAGGCGTATGATAAAGTCAAGTGGTCTTTCTTGCAACAAACACTCAGAATGAAAGGTTTTTCAGCTGAGTGGCGCGCAATGATTCATAATTTCGTTTCCGGAGGAAGTGTCGCCATCAAAGTCAATGACGATGTTGGTAGAAACTTCCAGACGAAAAAGGGATTACGGCAAGGCGATCCATTATCACCTATATTGTTTAATATAGTTGCTGATATGTTAGCCATAATCATTGAGCGGGCAAAATCCGATGGGCAAATTGTGGCGTGGTACCGCATCTAGTGGATGGCGGATTATCCATTCTGCAATACGCTGACGATACAATTCTTTTTATGGAACATGATATGGAGAAGGCGAAACCTGAAATTAATATTATCAGCGTTCGAGCAACTTTCCGGTCTAAAAATCAATTTCCATAAAAGTGAAGTGTTTTGTTTTGGCGACGCCCAAGAGGAGGCTGCCCAATATGCCGAATTATTTGGCTGTGGGCTCGGCCAGTTTCCAATTAACTATCTAGGCATCCCAATTCACTTTAGGAGGCTAACGATAGCTCAATGGAAACATGTTGAAGAAAGACTACAAAAGAGGCTAAGTAGCTGGAAAGGAAAACTACTATCCTTGGGGGAAGATTGGTACTCATAAATTCAGTCCTAACTAATATGGTGCTGTATATGATATCTTTCTTTCAACTACCAAAGGGAGTCTTGCATCGATTGGATTACTTTCGATCCAGATTCTTTTGGCAAGGGGATAGTGAGAAAAAGAAATACCGGCTGGCAAAATGGGATGTAGTGTGCCGCCCTAAGGACCATGGTGGTCTTGGGATTCATGACCTTCAGGTCAAGAATAGAGCTCTTCTTGGTAAGTGGCTTTTAAGCTACTGACGGAAGAGGGGTGTGGCAAACCCTCCTTAGGAAGAAGTACATAGGCTCAAGTGCGATATCACAGGTTTCTTGGAAATCAGGTGATTCCCATTTTTGGGCGGGTCTAATGGCGACGAAGAAATTCTTCTTCCCATATGGCTCCTTCTCTATTAAGGATGGGTCTGAGATAAGGTTCTGGGAGGATACATGGTTGGGTACTACCCACTCCGAGAACAATATCCAGCGTTATATGGTATAGTCCAAGGACGTCACAAGAGCGATACGCTTGCTCAGTATTGGTTGATAATCAACCTGTGACGTTCGTAGAGATCTTGTTGGACCCAGGTTGGCATCTTGGCATGAGTTGCTCCAGCGACTCGCTTCTGTCAATTTGTCTCAAGGGACCGATGAGTTTCGGTGGAATTTACGCAAGTGCGGTAAATTCTCCGTGGACTCCATGTATACGCACTCGTTCAGCCGGACGTGCCAGTAATAATAATAAGAAAATCTGGAAGATGAAGATTCCACTTAAAAACAAAGTTTTTGCGTGGTATCTTCGTCGAGGAGTAATTCTTACAAAAGACAACCTTGCAAAACGCAATTGGCATGGGAGTAAACAGTGTGTCTTCTGTCATAAAGACGAGACAATCAAACACCTGTTCTTCGAGTGCAAGTTGCTAGTTCTATATGGTCCATCATCCAAATAGGTTCTACTATTTATCCACCTACAAGCATTGCTAATATTTTTGGCAACTGGCTGAATGGGTGGATAATAGGTTCAAACAACTTATTAGGGTGGCAGCGCTTGCCGTAATATGGTCGCTTTGGCTATGTAGAAATGACAAGGTTTTTAATGATAAAAATTGTTCTCTTATGCAGGTTATCTACGGACTACTGCTACACTCCGTTCGTGGTCTCAGTTGCAACGTGTGGGGCATCGAGACCTGTTTATGGAGGTCTGTACAAGACTGGAGGATACGGCGAGAGACTTTTTATCCCTACATGGATGGCAGCATAATTTGCGGATCGGCCCTCCTCCACATAGGCGTTTTTACAATTTCTCATATTGATATGTAATTCGCCTTGTTTTTCTTTTGCTACTACTTCAGACTTTTTGGCTGTGTGCATCTTAGTTATGCAGAGGCTGGGTGTAATGCTTAAACTTTTAAGTAATAAAGACTCCCTTTATCTAAAAAAATATACCTCTTCAAGGCCAGGAAGATAGCGTCTGTCTTTCTCGGCCGGGGGCCTTGTTTCTTCACTACGTTGTGCCGCCGCCTCCGGTGCAAACTATGAAAGGTTACAGGAGGGCCAAAGTGAGATTAATTCCTACTAATCAAGTGTGCACATTTACACTGACTGTATATGTATCATTCAAGTACTGAGTCGATCAGCTAGGAATTGAATCCAAGGATTAACAAGTCGAAGTCGGAAGGATATGAATTAGTGAATTACCCGAATCCAATGGGAAGCACTTCTTGTGGTATCATGTAGCTGGACGGCAATAGCATAGAGCGTCTGAGCTCTGGAGTAGTGTGAGCCAGAATCCAGACTAGAAACGCTGCGTGGCCCCTCACTTTGTCCCAATCATAGGAGGCCCTGAGCTGGTGGGGCTCCGAGGCGAGTATGGAGTAGGTGATGGAACGGAACCTGAGCTCGGCATCGCTGGAGCTCCACCGGTTATCTGCGTACTGCTTGTCCAGGCACCTCTCCTTTTCGCCGGCGAGGACCTTGGCGAAGCGGTAGTGCATCAAGAGGAAAGTATGGAAGATCTGGGCGCGGTTGCTCCTCCGGTGCTTATCGGTGAGCGGCGGAAGGTAGGTGTTGAGGTACATGAGGGCGTCCTCCCACCGGCCCTGCTGAATCAGCCGCCGCATGTGTTGCACGCTGAAGAACACCGTCGTCTCGTGGGTCAGCCTGCAATGGTCGATCGATGTAAACCAGCATAAGTGCGTGCGTGCAGGAAGGAACCAAATTGTCGATCTCAAATTCTCAACACAACAGAAAAGTATCGTCGATCTCAATTACTCAAGAGAAGAAACATATACGTACGCTTCGAAGGTGCCGTGGAACCCTTGGCTCCACAGGAAGGAGAGGAGGCGCCGCTCACGGAGCCGCCTCACTAAGGGATACTCCGCCGTACATGTGCGCTTGACGGCGCAATTGCTCTTGCCAGCGACCACGACGGAGGCCTTGTCCTTGCCGTTTTCCTCCTCGCTATTGCCGTAGGCCTCGCCCACACAGACTTCCTCCTCGCCAATGCTGGTGACAACGACGGAGGCTTCGCCCACGCAGGCGTCCTCCTCGCCATTGTTGGAGAACACGACGGACGTACTCATCACGCCCAGGCAAAGTCGGCGATTAGGATGGAATTGGACTGTCGATTAGGAGAACACGATGGAGGGACTCGTCCTCCTCGTTATATCGGGAGCGACAGCAAGGTCTCTCTCGATACTCTCGCTACTCTCCCCTCGGCCTCTCTCTCTCTCTCTCTCTCTCTCTCTCTCTCTTCCCATCGCTTCCTCTCCTGGAAAATGCGACGAGTGCAGCAGCCAGCAGTTAATAAGTTTCGCGAACGCAGCCCTTTACGGCCCAAAGAAACAATAATAAAATAAAAATAGAAAACAAGGTGAATAAAAAAGAAAGAAATAAACTCGTCTTGTTGGGCGGCCCCACCAAGGTAAGTAAAATAATATTAACCAGATTAACATAGTTTAATAATTTTATTTCATAAAAAATGTAAAGAGCACTTATTGATGGTAGATTATTCCAAGTACATTGCATGTGACTATATCGAATAATCATATCGCATGTACGACAAAGTATAATCCACTATAATTTTTATTATTAGGTGATTACTATTAATAGTTCTATATCGATGACAGATATGGAGCATACACCATTTTAACTTATATTGAATCCATAATAAATCGCAAAGACACATTTGACCATGAAAAAATAAGAAAGAATATTGGTAACAATTCAATTTATACTCTAGAAATTTCTACATGTATATATGGTTAACTACTCATATACAAAACATATATTAAGATATTTTAGACCATGTGATTTTGAGAACTCTACAATATACATTTTTATAATAATATATAGTTTATGCAAAAAACAATTATAAGGGAATTAATGTAAAAAATCAGTTTTATTAATATACAAGTGCATTTTCATCGATATACATTACAACTATATAAAAAAGAACACATAAATAATATTTATGAACTTTATTATGTGGTTTACCATGTCAAATAAGTAATAGAAAATTATAATCAATAAGATCTTAGCATGCTAAAATGAGTTTGAAGTATAAAATTTTAGTATAAAAATATATATTATCAGTTCTATCCGCCCTGGGTCCTATTTATGCTTGGACCGGCCATGCTGCTTGTACAGGTCTGTGAAGTTCCATGATAAAAAGACAGATGACATGCAGTCGGACAAAGAGCCAAAACCGATTGTGTTGTAAAAAGCAAATCTTTGGAGCACCATTTTTCCCTAGGTCGTAAATTACTTTTTCCTGAAATTTAGTGTGAACATATGATAAGGACATGTGCATTTGGTAAAGATGATGAGAACTTTCTCACATTTGAAAAAGTCTCTTCTTTTATAGGGGTAGCATATGTTGCCGTTTTGAATTTCTAGCTCGAGTGGCACTTTTGTTGGGCGTGTGTTGCTCGACGCAATGGAGAGAATATGTACTTTGGTCCTCTTCATAATTTTATGGCAAGGGCATGCTGAAATATGACCATGGTTGCACCTCCTCTAAAGATAAGAAAATTAAGGATAAGAAACTACACTATAAATAATACCACTTAATATTTTCATGTCTCATAGATGATCTTATCATCCAGTCGCATAAATAGACATACCCGCCGACAAAGGCAACTTAGTGCCATGAGACTTTTTTGGTGATCCCAAAGTGACAGAAAACGCAACACTCTTTGCATGCATCCAGATGACGAAGGGATTATGTCAAAGAGGATTTTCTAAACTTGAAACTTCAAAATGTGTATACTCTCATACCGTGCAACTAAATTAATTCATCTACATTTTCGAGCTTTGTTTTTTAAAATAGACCATGTGTTCCTATGTTTCAACATTATTCACCTCCGAAGTGACACCAAATATATAAATTGTTCATCGTTTTGATAATTAAGTTGGCACGTGGCAAGTTCTTACAGAACACGTGGGCAAGTTATATGTTTTCGGTTGATAAGAAAAGACTCCCAAAAGTGTTTGTTCAGACAAAACCAGCCAATTGTGAAAACAGACTGAAAATGAACTAGACAGTTTATATTACAAACCATTTTATCGTCTAGTTTGTTTTTTCTGTGTGTACATCATGGTTTATGTCTAGTGTACTTGGTGAATCTACTATTTCGTACGAAAATATGACAAAAGTCTTTTGGATTTAGTTTTCATCACCATGTGGGATCGATATGAATGCCCAAGAGAGTGTACCTCTTTGGGACCAACGCATTCCATGGATATAAATCCGAACAAAATATATTGAATTCAAGGAGAATCGTGTATCATTGGACAAAAGATTCCAATGCCAAAATTTCCACTCCGAGTGTTGTCTACTTCAGATCTAGTTTCCTTATTCAGTGAAACCCAAGCACATGAATACTAGCACAGAGCTAGGTATTTTGTTGGGTTTCCACGAAAGAATACAGTTACCCAATTAGGTCCAAGTGTTGCATTAAAATACATGGCATAAATCTGATGATTTATTAGCTTCGATGATACACTATTAGCGATACTACCACTAATCCATACTCACTTCATTCCTTAAAAGGAGTAAAAATTCAATAAAGTCAATATAAAGTTTGACCGGTCTCATGTAAACAACTATTCACGTATACAATGTCAAATCAATATAATTAAACGCATCAGGAAATGTAGATTCATATTATGTCTAAATAGTATAATAGATTAAAAAGTTTAACAATCTTGATTAGTATTAACATTGGTTTACTTTAAGGAAAAAATGTATGCCTTATTTTGAAGAACGGAGATAGTAAGGTAGCAAACATCATATCATAACATAACATCACGAGTTCTATAAGAGTTGGATGCCTCAAGCAGCTGAAATAATGGGCGCAACTAGTAAGTAGTATCAACAGTAGAAACCAAATGAACAAATGCTAGCTGCAACAACATAGGTAGCCCACAACACACTAATTGGGTACAACCCTCGTACTTACGATACTTATCCTTACACATCCCGGCGTCACCTTCATTACACTCGGGTGTTAAGCAGACGCGCGGGAAAACTCACGTTTCACCCTCACACACTCGGGTCCTATCATCATTACCTCTAACAATGGCATGGCGTTCGACATTATCCGTGAAGCTATTGGGCATAGTCTGCATGTACGGATCATAAGGAACACCTACAAAGAGTTCAACTGTCAAAAATGGTGGCAACTCGGAAGAAGCATGCAACACTGAAGTAACGTTCCTTCAATTGTCACAATATGTCTGAAATTTCTTATTGCTAACCAGAACTTTGAACATTATATACATTTTTATATTTTGAAGCAAAATTTACTCAATGATAGTATCATGAAATCTCTAAGGCACACATGCACAAAATATAACATGGTGGCTGCAAGTGTAAGCCATCATATGCACATAGAGCAGGGCACATGCATGGCATGTCCTATATTTGGATTGGAGGAGCAAGGTGAAGTAGAGATAAGAGCATCATCTCCAACGGCGACCCTAAAATTCTTTCCGGATGACCCCAAATTTTGTTCATTTGTGTAACAGCCCAAAGTTGAGAACCTAAAAACCTGTGTAATTTTTTCGCTTTTGTGTTCCTTGCATCATGGCATCCATATTCATCTGCTAAACACCACATTAATCGATTTGGCAACATTAAGAAACCCAAATGCCAAACTTGCTCTAATAAACTTCAAACAATGAGGGCACTCAAATTTGCAAAACAAAATTTACTTTGGCACTTTATATTTGTCAAGGAAGTTCCAAGAGTTCAAAAATACTATTTTGTACTTGCTTTGAAAATTCAAAAGAGCTATCATTTTTGTTTCAGCAAAAATTCCATATCCAACCCATCTAAACAAAAGTGCTTCAAAACATTTTATTTGGGAACACCAAAATTTGTGGAGTTTCTAAATGTTCAGGGGAGCCTCCCCAAATTTTGGGCATATTTTTCTAAAATGTTTTGGTGCCTAAATAAAATCACTGAATGTGCTGGGTTTAAAAGGGTTTCAAAAAGAAAAAGGGAAAAGGACCTATCTGTGATGGAAGAAAACTGCCAGGGGGTTATTTGCAAAATCGGCATCTTCTTCCTCTGTAGCGACCGAGCTCCTCGCTCGCGTCGCACCAGCTCGCATCGCTCCGGGCCCCCTCTGCCCTCTCCCCTGCAAGGAAGAGAAGCACCACGCGCGCCCCACCTGGTCCTCACCCCATTTCCCGGAGATTCTTCCCCGTTCCTCTCCTTCTCTCCTCCCCCACGAGCTCGAACCCTAGCCGCCATGGCCGAGCTTGCCGCCGTCGATTGAAGCCTCCCCGAGCAAAACGAAGACCGTAGGAAGGTCCGCCGTGTCATCCTCTCCGTCCTCGCCAAAGGAATCGAGCCGGGGCCGCCCGCATTGTCGCGCACGAGCCCGTCTCCTTCCTCTCCGGCCGCCGGACGTCGATCGCGATTTCCGCCATCTCCGTCCATCTCCGCCTCCGTCGAGCACATCCACGAGCTCAGGGTGAGCTTGCGGTCCAAATGGACATCCCCATTCCCTCCCTCTCCCTCTCGTTCGTCGATTCGCCGTAGGAGTAGCAACTTTCCGTCGTATTGGAAAACCCGGTGCCAGCCCCGGAATTTTCCGGAATCCATTCCGGATTAGGAAAATAGCTACTGGACTCACCCAGTTCCACCCGGAATACACCCGGAATTGGCCCGGAAATAATTCCGGATCTTTTTCTTCCGGTGCCAAACCCGGAATTCTCCGGACCTGAAATCGGATTTCTCCCGGTACCAGAACCGGAATTTTCCGGATTTCATTCCGGATACTCCAAATTTAATCTGTTTCAACACCAATCTTCAACTCACTCTTAGTACTTGCTGTAAGATTGATTAATCACCTAAACCATGCATCTTAACATGATCATGTCATTCATATGCAAGTTAAACATAGGGTTTCATCTATTCCAATTAACAAGTAAAGATGAATCATGACTTAACCCCACGGTATATTCGAGATGTGCCCCTCTAAGAATCCGAACTCCGTTTAAGTTGAATAGCTTGAATCATCCTCATTCCGGGGATTTAAAATGGCATGTCATCATGTGTTTGCGCATTGCATTGATTAAAGCATGTGTGGTGATTGATGTGTTCTTCCGTTGTTATGCTTCGTTAGATCAAGCAGCCGGGTTACGCCGCAATACCCCGACGATCCGTACTACCAGCACGTTGAGCAAGGCAAGCGTAATCCCCCCTCTGAGCATATCTTACCCTATGTTTCCGCAAATATTTTCTCCACTATAATATTGCATGCGGTTCCAAATGTCAATTTCATTGGATTAGAGTATCCTATAGTTGCATTAAGTTTCCGATGCCATTACCTGCTTCCCTCCTATTATCCATAGGTTTGTATTGTTGGCCTGAGCTGCTTAACTATGCTATGTTGATGCTTAGCCATGCTTAGTAAATGCTTAGCTGTACGATGGACGGTTCATGTTGGAAACAGGTGATGAACTGTTCAGATGATGGTGGAGAATTGTGGTGACAGGTAATAAGATGCTAAAGGTGGGGATGAGAGGCCACTGTGGTTGTGGTGTTTTGTCTCATTCTCGCCGCCTAGGTGCGAGTTCTTTACCTCTTGAACCAAGACTGAGCGTGCAACCATGCGTGAGGCCTATGCATTCGCAGTGCAGGAACCCTCATAGACTAAATAACTCGGGCGGGGCTAGCCAGGGTCCTCTAGTTCGAGCTTCCATTTGCGCGTGCGTGATGATGGTGGTTGAGAATGGGATGAGGATTGTGGTGTTAGGAACTTAAGTGGCCGCGGGCAGGGTGTTGAAGCCACGGTTGTCCTACTGCCACTGATGATCCTGGAAAGTCCTTAACGAGGGAGAAGTCGACACCGCTCCCACCCAGCCGGCTTTCCAAGGAAGAGAGCTAATGTGCAGGTAATGGGCCGGACGGTACGCGTGGCAAACATTGTACACCCTGCAGGGTTAAATCTTTTCGAAAAGCCGTGTCCACGGTTACGGACAACTTGGGAAAGGACGATAAGACCATAGAATAACTTGAACGGAATGATTAAAAACTGGGTACTAAAGGTACCACTCAAGAATGCAAGGTTGACTTCCTCGAGGGTGATTCGGGGAGGTGCCTTTGTAGAACAGGTACAGTGGTTGATGATGGTTGATGTTGAGAAAGGTGATCAGAAGAAAAGAGTTACTTCTTACGCTTTTGAAACTATTCTGATTAGTCGATGCCATTGAGTTCTGTTTTCATAAATAAAATCAGCTTTATGCAAAACAGCCATATAACTTGAAAGCCTCATCGAGCTAAAGCTCTATATATAATCTTGCGAGTTCGTCAAACTCAACGTCGTTTGTTTTGTTTCAGAGGAGGACTTCACCGACCTCGAAGGTGGGTTCTTTGTGGACGTCGACGAGTAGTCTGGAGTTACCAGGTGGCAGCTTGGGACATCCCGGAATAGCTGGCACTGGATGTTTATTTGTAGCCCTCTTAGGCCATATTTTGGATCTTGTTGTTTAGACAACCTAATTCGCTTCCGCATGTTGTAATGTTGGGTCTGTGACCTCTGGTTGTAATTTGCTATCTTTCTCTATTATAAGAGTTGAACTATAATGATTTGTGTCGTAGAGTCTGTGATGTGCCAGTTGTTCCACAAGTCTTGATCTCTCTATTATGCATTGATAGTTGCGCCTGTGTTAAGGCATCAATCGGGGTGTTGCGTTGCCGATGATCAATTCCGAGCAACGTCTGCCAAAGGTTTTGGCCGGGGATTGGTAAACCCGTAACCTCCGGTTGTATCGCTTAACCGGTGACACGCAGCATCACTGTATAGCAGTCGGGTCGGGGCGCCACAATTTGGGGGCATCAAAACACCATGTACGGACAAATGTGAGCAATTAGGATGTACCGAGAGAGAGGGAGAGAGAGAGAGAGAGAGAGAGAGAGAGAGAGGAGAGAGAGAGAGAGGGGAGAGACAGACAGAGAGAGAGATAGAGAGAGAGAGAGGACATAAATCAACGTGGCACATTATCCGGATTTGTCCATACACCCCCAACCAAATAAGGGATGTTCGAACACTTTGGGCCCACTTTTTTACTGGTGGGAGGCGCCGTTGGATGCTTCGGACCTCCAACTAACGGATGGGGAGGAGGATGGGGGGGGGGGGGGGGGGGGGGGGGCGTCATGGGTTCTATCGGGGACTCCGCTGGAGATGCTCTAAGGAGATAATAGTTGGAATTTACTTCCACTACAAAACCACTATTTAATATAGCTATAACTTCACCATTATTTTCACTGCACTATCCTAAAACCATTTTAAAAATATCTTCATTACTCGATGCAGTGTTTGGTTTTAATGTAATATATTTATGCTTTAAATGTCCTTAGAATAAGGAGTAGTGGAAAAAAATCTTTGATCTGGTAGCAGGTGTCCGAGAAATTTAAAACCGTAGCGCATTATCAGCCGATAAAATAAGAGATCTTCTATATACAGGGTTTGAAAGTGAGACGGGAGTTATAAGATCAAAGGTAGCTTGAGTAAATAGTGCCAAGATGGACGAAAAAAGACTTGAAGCAGATTAAGCAACCAGTTAAGAGCCCAGATGGTAAATAAGTCGGGACAGTGGCAACTGGCAAGTGACTACAGGCTAAAGACTTGCTGAACAAAACAATTCTGAAGTGTACCTTCCTTTACACTTGGTTGAGGTGCATAGCTTAGATTGCATCCTCTACGTTTGCCAGCCCGTAAAGTTTGATCTGAAGATCACACAAGTTCATCAGTGCAAACAAAAAAGTACAGTAATAAGAACTGTTTTTTTTTCTGCAGAAACAACCAAACGGCGGAGTATAAACAGTATTCTCCATGGAAATACAAGACGCATAAAGGGCAGAGGCTAGTTTTACCAAGATAATCCACCAACAATTCCATTGCGTCATTAGGTGTCGCTGCCGAAAAATTGAAAACACCGTTAATAGCTGTCACACACGTGTGAAATCTAAGACCTAGGTTGCTTAATCATAAGTTGTTCCTGAAGGGGATATCATACGATTCTCGAATCCCTACGGAGGTTGGAGCGATATTGACTGCAAAAGGCAAGGAATTAATTAATGTGCTGTCAAAACTCAAAAGGCAGGATGAACAGAGAATTGAGGAGAGCTTTTGTTGATTCGTTTGGAGAGAAAAAACTATATACCTCTTCAAGGCCAGGAGCGTCTGTCTTTCGCGGCTGGGGACCTTGTTTCTTCACTAAGTGATGCTGCCTCCGGTGAAAACTATGAAAAGGTTACAGCAGGGCCAAAAAGTGAGATTAACTCCTACTAATCAAGTGTGCACATCTTTATCGGGAAAAAATATCAGGTGTGTGCACATTCACACTGACTATATGTATCATTCAAGTACTGGGTCGATCAGCTAGGAAGTCAAGGATTGACCGATCGAGCTCGGAAGGATATGTATTACCCGGATCCAATGGGAAGTACTTGGTGTGGCATCATGTAGCTGGACGGCAATGGCAGTGAGCGTCTCAGCTGTGGAGTGGTGTGAGCCAAAAAGTAGACTATAAACGCTGCGTGGCCCCTCACTTTGTCCCAGTCGTAGGAGGCCCTGAGCTGGTGGGGCTCAGAGGCGAGTATGGAGTAGGTGATGGAACGGAACCTGAGCTCGGCTTCGCTGGAGCTCCACCGGTTGTCTGCGTATTGCTTGTCCAGACACCTCTCCTTTTCGCCGGCGAGGACCTTGGCGAAGCGGTAGTGCATCAAAAGAAAGGCGTGGAAGATCCGGGGGCGACGGCTCCTCCGGTGATTATCGGCGAGCGGCGGCAGGAAAGTGTTGAGGTACATGAGGGCGTCCTCCCACCGGCCTGCTGAATCAGCCGCCGCATGTGCTGCACGCTGAAGAACACCGTCGTCTCATGGGTCAGCCTGCAGCGGTCGATCGATGTAAACTAGCATGCGTGCGCGTGCAGGAAGGAACCAAACTCATCGATCTCAAATTCTCAAAACAAGAGAAAAGTATCATCGATCACTACTACTCAAGAGAAGAAACATATACGTACGATTCGAAGGTGCCGTGGAACCCTTGGCTAGTTGGCTCCACAGGAAGGAGAGGAGGCGCCGCTCACCGAGCCGCCTCACGCAGGGATACTCCGCCGTACACCTGGGCTTGACGGTGTACTTTTTCTGGCAGGAGACCACGACGGATGTTTCGCCCACGCAGGCGTCCTCCTCGCCATTGCCGGACAGCACGACGGACGTACTCATCACGCCCAGGCAGAGTCGGTGATTGAGATGGAATTGGACTGTCGATCAGGAGAACACGACGGAGGGACTCGTCTCCCTCGTTATATATTGGGAGCGGCAGCAAGCGGTATCTCTCGCTACTCTCGCTCCTCTCCTCTCTCCTCTCTCTCTCTCTCCCTCTCTTTGCTACCTCGGTCCCTCTCGAAACAAAACATTATATCCCACGAGTGCGGCACTTAGCAAGATCAGCGAGCGCAGCCCTTTACGGCCCAAAAGTTTACAACGTTCTCAGGAAAGCCCATGTGGGTCCAGGTTTGATG
Source organism: Poa pratensis (assembly GCA_947311845.1). Classification (NCBI taxonomy): domain Eukaryota; kingdom Viridiplantae; phylum Streptophyta; class Magnoliopsida; order Poales; family Poaceae; genus Poa; species Poa pratensis. Next base: position 127,131,596 of record CAMZMU010000063.1, on the reverse strand, counting down.
TTTTCGCGGCAGGTAGATATTTCTTACAGAAAAAAAACTGAATGCTTTTTTTTTTTGCCGCGCTTGTCGCGAGGGCTGCCTGCCTTTTGGCCGGCGGGAGTAGGGGCTTCTGGTCGGTCTTTCTTGCCTGGTTAGGCACGTCACTTCGGTGGCGGTGCGGCTTTCTCCTCGGCCGCGTGTGTTACTCTCCCGTGGAGCCGGTTCTTGCTCGGGTGCAGGGGCTCTCTCAGATCCATGGCGGGACACCCAGCGAGCTGTGCGGGCTCGCTGCACCTTCTTCCAGCGACCAACGTCCTGCGAGGCCAGTCCGATGCTGTTGTGCAGCGTTTCGGTCTCGGCTGGACAGGGTCATGACGACTTCATGTCGTCCGGTGCGGAGGAATGGTTGGTGTGCCTGGTTCTGGTGTTTGTTGTTGGTGTTCTTAGCGGGGGCTGGAGCACCATATCTCTACTCTCGGGAGGTAGTTCGGAAGCAGTGGCCGGGCTCTTCGACCTCATGGTGGCATCTGGTGTTCGGGATGCTTGGGGCTCGGTGAAAACTGTGCATGGTTGTGACCATCGCAGGTGACGATGACACCTCCGGGTGCCATTTCCCTTCATGAAGGCATCATCTTGAAGCGCCTCCATTGTTGGATTCCACCTCTGCCTCTACCTGCCCTGTTCTCGTGTGGTTGCTTCTGTGGCAGTGTCTGCAGAATCCACGTGACCTCGTCGTTTTCACGGTCGAGCTCTTTTGTTGGAGGATTGGGTCTTGGCGAAAGCTTTGTAGGTCTCTGGACTCTACCGACGACGACGACGCTCTTCGGCGCCGTTATCCTCCTTGGAGGCGTTGTTCTGAAACCCCTCTTTGGATTCTCGAGCCCTGTTTGTTTGCTTGCTCGAGCTTTGGGTGGCGATGTGGGCGAGGTTGGTCTGAATGTGGCATTGCTTCCGTTCGACAGAAGACAAGACAATACTCCTTCGACTGGATCAAGACTTTTAGTTGCTTGTGTTCCTATCTTTTGTAGTCTTCTGTTGTCTTTGTTCTTGTCTTGTAAAGCTGGCATCCCAGCACATGAGTGTAAGATGTGTAAAGCCGGGCTCATTTTGAGCCTTCCGTCTAAATGCATTTTTTTGCATCATGTGTTCAAGCTACTCCATGTGTTTCTCGTGACAATATATCCGGAATCCAATCCTACTAGAAGGAAAAGACGCGCGTTGCCGCGTCCGGTCTAATACAATCGATGTATTTCTAGCAAAACATATATAGAGTAGTAATAATAAAAAAATAGTATCACTCCTTCACTCTCTTGCAACACGATCACTCAAACATCCTCACATAAACATAGGAAAGTAAGAAAAGAACATAGTTGTGTGAGTTATAGAAATAATAGACCTACATCACTCAATAAATAAAACACATGACACTATAGAAAAGCTTAAGCTCTCAGATACTCAGATAGAAAATCAAAATACGACCATAATTATGAAATGTCATGAAAGTTAATTGTGTACATGGTTCTATGAAGATTCCAACAAAATAATTGAACAAATTTGCGACAATCTGTATACAATGTACGATTATAAGATGAACATTGCAGACTCAAGAGCTAATTATTCACGACTTGATTATACATCAAAATACTCAAGGTCATTGATTTATTGTAATAAAAGCAAGTAGAATTTTCTGACAGTAATTATCTCACAATCAGTAGTAGTTGGTATAATTATGTCCTATAAAATTCAATCAATTCGATCGAGAACAATCGATACTATGTAAATGGAAGAATATTATACCGATAAACACTAAATAATGCACCAAAAAGCAGAGCAAAGTGAGATCTTAAATGGTTTGCATGACATTTTAATCTGAGAATCAGATCCATATTACATAAAATAAAATATAAACTAAAATAAATGGCATGAATACCACCAATAGTTTTTTAGTATATATCTAATTGCAGGAATGACTATCTCAAAACATATAGTTAGTCATCTTCACCACACGTCACATGTTATTTTAGCATTGTACGCTCATGAGTCATGACTTTTCTGCACTCTAACGACATCAGGTGAGGCTAGACACACATAGCTCCTTTTCAGTGTATGCATCCAACCATATACCAAATACACACATGCACTTGCTTACACAATCTGTTCTCTTAATATAAGTGACAAATATATAAGCAAACAAAATGTAGAGAAAAGGTTCACAAATAAAGACAAAAATGATCTTTTATCAATAATTAGGTGGCATCAAACAAAATGCGTCTAACTCGTCATACCCCCCCCCCCCCCCCCCCCCCCATTATTCACCATCGAATTGTTGCTCACGGTATCAACCGCAGCTGTGACCATCACCAAATTGAGCACCACTAACAGCAACGGTGGCATCAATGGCTGATGCGAGAGCTGATGTGAGTATTCACGTGCAACTAATGCGACATATGTAGTAAGTCCTTCACCTCACTAGCATTGAGTGGCCACAAAAGTATGCATCGAGGGGGACCGCACGTGGACTTGCAAGTTAATTTTGGACTTGAGAGGCGACATCGGAGATGGAGGTGCCCCGTATTCCAAGAGGCTTAATGGAGCCAAATTTGTGCGTGGAGAGATGGGCAAAATTTACAGCGGAACGAATGTTTTTGGTAAAATACAGATAGAGTAAAGCGGAAGAAGAGAATGATTTTGTGTGGCTTAATCGGCGCGACGCTATGGTGGGCGCTGGCGACAGAGAAAGGATAATAAGGGAGAGAGTTGACGTAAATGCATATAGTTTTGAGCTCACAACATTTTCTTTTTTTACAAAAATTGAAACGAAATGTTTAGTTTTCATTATTTGGCCAATGAAGAATACAACTGCGTGTATGTATTGTACGTGCTCTTGAATTTTTGTAAGCATTTTGTATTTTGGTTTACATAAAAAGGAGAAATTTTAAGGGGAAATATAGCTATTTTTTTTTTCACAATCACAATTTTCTTTTTTTGTGTAGCTAGTAATACCAATTTTTCATCGAAGATTTAACAAATATATTTAAAAAACAATATGTATGTATCAAACTTTTTTTGTAGACCTATAGATGGGGTCCATGGTCCACCATGGTGTAGTCTAAAACTTAGTATTTAACTAAATAATATTTAACCGTGTCCATCTTGATTGGGACATGTGAAGCAAGAAGAAGGCAAAAATCTTAGTGAGATTAGTATTTGTAAAAACGAGAAATTTTAAGAGGAAATATAACTATTTTCTTTTTCACGGTCACAATTTTCGTTTTTTATATAGCTGGGAACACCAGTTTTTCACCAAAAATTTAGCAAATATATACAAATATGTGTATCTATCCAACATATTTTTGTGTAGGTGTGGAATATAGATGGGTTCAATGTGCCACCATGGTGTAGTGTGTAACTTAGTATTTCATTAAATAATATTTAAGTGGGACCCAGCTTGATGTTGACATGTGAAGCAAGGAGAAGGCAAGAATCTTAGGGAGTTTAGTATTTGTAGAGATGTTGGCAGGTTCATATGATTTTTCTTGCCCTTTTCAGTGGAGTTATTTCCGTGTTGTGATCAGAACCGTTGTGTGTCTGCATGGCCATCAGTAGGTGCTACTGCTACACTGAATGTTGTATTCTGATGCGGTTGGTAGTGCTGGGAGTATTGAATGGTGATCTGAGCATAAACCACACATGAAAAGAAAAAAACAATAGAAAACCGGAAAAACGAAACCCACATAGAAAACCGCCACGCTAACCTGTCATGGCGCCGCTATGTGTGTAATACGTGTCAGTGTGGGGTCTTCTCGGTTTGTGGGTTGCACAAGTTAAAAAGTACTCCGTACGCGATTACATACACTAGTAAGTCGTCCAGAAGCAATGATAAAGCATTGTTTGGAGCGGGTTAGCATCTCCTTTGAAGTCATGCAAGAAGTAGATTAATTCTTGGTCATAATATAGTCAGACAACTTAAGCATTTAGCTATAGGTTCAGTTGCGGAACTATCTTGCGAGCATCCAACTTATTCAACAATAAGAGAATTGTGTTTCCTATTCATAGTCAAACTTAAGTGATCCATGGTCCTATGACCGGAGGGAATCTGATGCGGGGTAGGTCCCGATTTTCACGGATTTGTGTGGAGGGGACGACGAACACGAAGAACACGCGAAGAACGATGAACACAAAGATGAGAAATCAAACACACAAGGGTAAATAGCAAGTAGCAACCCGGCAAGAATCGATTGGTAACAAATCCCGTGGGCAGCCCCCAATCCTCCTCTCCCAAGCACACCTTACTCTTAGAATTGTTTGTCCAATTGGTCAATCCAACCAATCTAACCTAGCCACCTAAGTAGAAGATTAGCAAGTAATCGCAACTACAAGTGGAGTCTTGGTATCCACGCAGGGATCTTCTCCTCAAGAGGAGGCCTTGGTTCATCTCCACAAGTGGAGGTCTTGATTCATCTCCATAGGAGGAAAGAGACACTTTGAGAAGAAGGAGCAAGGCTCTACTTTAGTTCTCAAATCTTAGTCTAACCCTAAATCTAGATGGATAGGTCCTATTTATAGTCTAGGCCAAAAGGGGCGAAATACATGGGTCAACTCTCAGATCTGCTCGCAGGCACGCGCCAAGCGGTAGTACCGGCCGATTCGGCCGGTAGTACCGGACACGCGGAAGTCCGGTAGTACCGGAATTATTCCGGTAGTTCCGCTTAAGGTGGTCTCTGATCCAGTACCGATCGGCGTTTCGGCGGTAGTACCGGCCTTGTTGGACCGGTATTACCGGCCGGCCACTCTTCAGGAATTCCAGCTTCTTCTCCTCGCTCTTCCTCTTGGCCATCTTCTTGGGTCTTCTCTTGGTCATCTTCTTCACTCCATTGAAGGTCATCATCAAGGTGGTTCCTGAGTATGCACAAAGTATCCGAATGAAGTAGCAACCATTCAAAGGAGTGTCGAGATCACACATAGATAGGAGTGAATTCACCTTATCATGGAGAGCTTTGACTCTTGCTCTTGTCATTGGGCCACTTGGTGTTGTGTGCCTAGGTTGCACTACATCATCTCCCCCCCCCCTTGGAAAAGAGTCGTCCTCGACTCTTCGTCCTCATCATCACTTGGGTCCCAAGGTAAGGCGAGATGTCGGCGACGTTGAAGGTGTTATGAACGCCGTACTTGGACTTTGGTATGTCGATCTTGTATGCGTTGTCGTTGATGCGCTTGAGAACCTTGAAAGGACCATCTCCTCTTGGCGCGAGCTTAGACTTTCTTCATCGGGGAAGCGGTCCTTGCGTAGATGTAGCCAAACAAGGTCTCCTTCTTCAAAGATCATGGGGCGCTTGTTCTTGTTCATCTTCGTAGCATGGTCTTCTTGTGCTTCTCAAGCGTGGCCCTTGTGTCTTCATGTAGTTTCTTCATGTAGCGGCGCGCTTGTCGAAGTCCATGTTGACTTGTTCTCGGAGTGGAAGTGGTAGCATGTCTAGCGCGGTGTAGGGGTTGGAGCCATAGACGACCTCGAAGGGTGTTCTCTTTGTTGCGCGATGTAGTGCTCGATTGTAGGCGAACTCGGCGTGTGGGATGCACTCTTCCCAATTCTTCAAGTTAGGCTTGATCAACACACGAAGGAGTGTGGATAGGCTTCGGTTCACCACTTCGGTTTGGCCATCGGTTTGAGGGTGGTATGCGGTGGAGAATAGTTGCTTGATTCCCATCTTGGCCATCAAAGTCTTCCAAAAATAGCTCACGAACTTGACGTCACGATCCGACACAATGGTCTTGGGCACTCCATGAAGACGGACGATTTCCCTGAAAAACAAAGTAGCAATGTGTGAAGCATCGTCGCTCTTGTTGCAAGGTATAAAGTGTGCCATTTTAGAGAAGCGATCAATGACGACAAAGATGGAATCCTTGTTTGTTTTAGTGCGTGGGAGTCCTAAGACAAAATCCATAGCTATGTCGGACCATGGGTGATGTGGAATAGGCAAAGGTGTGTATAACCATGAGAGTTTAGAGTAGACTTAGCTTTGAGACATGTTGAACATCGTCGCACCAAGCGGTTCACATCCGGTACATCCTTGGCCAATAGTAGTTTGTGGAGAGCATGGCAAAGGTCTTGTCACGTCCAAAGTGTCCCATTAAGACGCCTCCATGATTCCTTCAAAAGGACCAAACGAAGCGAAGACTCGGGTATACATAGTTTGTTAGCCTTAAACAAGAAACCTTTGTGCAAATAGAAATCACCAATTCCTTTGTGCTCCGAACATTGAGCGAAAATGTCTCCAAAGAAAGCATCGGTAGCATACAACTCTTTAATCTCATCCAAACCCAAGACACTAATGTCAAGACGTGTAAGTAGGTTGGCCTTGCGGGATAGAGCATCCGCGACCACATTGTCTTTACCTTTCTTGTATTTGATTACAAAGTGAAAGACTCAATGAACTCAACCCACTTAGCATGTCTTTTGTTCAAATTTGTTTGACTTTTCAAATATTTCAAGGATTCATGGTCGGAATGAATGACAAATTCCTTAGGACGAAGGTAATGTTGCCACACATCCAAAACACGAACCAAAGCAAATAACTCTTTGTCATAAATGGGGTAATTCAAGCGAGCTCCATCTAGTTTCTCACTATGGTATGCGATGGGTCTACCATTTTGCATAAGCACTCCACCAATGCCCAATCCACTTGCATCGCATTCAATCTCAAATGTCTTAGAGAAATCCGGAAGGGCAAGGAGTGGTGCTTCGGTTAATAACCGTTTGAGCTCATTGAAAGCAAAATCATGTGCATTGCCCCAAATGAAAGGTACATTCTTCTTTGTAAGTTCATGGAGGGGGCAAGCAATTGTGGAAAAATCCTTGATGAAACGGCGGTAAAATCCGGCAAAACCAAGAAAACGTCTCAACTCCTCAAGTGATGTCGGAAAAGGCCAAGTCCGAATTGCTTGTATCTTTGCTTCATCGACTTCGACTCCATCCGAAGAAACAACAAAACCCAAGAAAACAAGTTTGTTGGTGGCAAAAGTGCACTTAGAAAGATTTGCATAAAGCTTTTCATTGCGAAGAACCAACAAAACTTGAGCAACATGAGAAGTGTGCTCTTCCAAAGACTTGCTATAATAAGGATGTCGTCAAAGTATACCACAACAAATTTCCAATGAAAGGACGCAAAACATGATTCATGAGACGCATAAAAGTAGAAGGTGCATTGGAAAGACCAAATGGCATGACGAGCCACTCATAAAGACCAAGCTTAGTTTTAAATGCGGTCTTCCATTCATCACCTTCACACATGCGTATTTGGTGATATCCACTTTTAAGATCAATTTTGGAGAATATAGCGGAACCACAAAGCTCATCAGCATATCATCAAGTCGAGGGATAGGATGGCGATACCGAACGGTATGGCGTTGATGGGGCGACAATCCATGCAAAGGCGAAGAGTGTTGTCGTGCTTGGGTACCAAGATGACGGGCACGGCACACGGACTCAAGCTCTCGCGGATGTGTCCCATGGCAAGAAGTTCTTGTATTTGCCGCTCGATCTCCTTTGTCTCTTCGGGGTTGGTGCGGTAAGGAGCGCGGTTTGGTAGCGGTGCGCCGGGAACAAGGTCGATGCGGTGCTCGATTCCGCGTAGAGGAGGTAGTCCCGGTGGCACTTCTTGAGGGAAGACATCTTCAAAGTCCTTCAAAAGAGACAACAAAGAAGGAGGAAGGTTTGTGAAAGTGTTAGTCATAGAAACTTCACCCTTGCATATGAGCACATAGTGGAGGGTGGATGGGTTCTCTCTCAACTCCCTCATCTCTCTTTTGTGGCAAATAGTGTAAGTTTTGTGGGAACTCTCTTTGAAGTGTCACACTCATTTGGCTTGTGGCTCTCACTCACTTTATGGTGGGTCTCTCGCTCACCACTCATCTCACTAGACGAACGATCTTGTTGTGCCCTTGCAATAGTCTTGGCGTTGTCGGCGATGACTTGACTTGGTGTCATGGGACGAAGGACGAAGGTCTTGTCGTTGTTCTTGAAGCTATAGTAGTTTGTTCGTCCATCATGCATAGCACCCTTGTCAAATTGCCATGGACGCCCAAGGAGTAAGTGACAAACGTTCATAGGCACAACATCACAATCAACCGTATCTTCATAGGCTCCAATCTTGAAGGACACTTGCACCATGTGTTGAATCTTGACGGCTCCGGTATCACTCAACCATTGCACATGGTAAGGATGTGGGTGCTTCTTGAACTTCAAGTTGAGCTTATCACAAAGTTCTTTGCTCGCTAGGTTGTGGCAACTTCCACCATCTATGATGACCTTGATGGACTTTCCATTGATTCCCGCTCTTGTTTGGAACAAGTTGCATCTTTGGTCTTCTTCCACTTGAACATTGGTGGTTAGAGCTCTTGCCACAACCAAGGAAGGGTTGTTGTCGCCATCACAATAGATCTCACTTTCTTCTTCTTGAGCACTTTGCATTGTGGCGACCTTGTTCAAAGCATTGTACTCATCTTCACTCATAGATTCATACTCTCCCATGTCATTGATGATCATGACCTTCTTGTTGGTGCACTCAAAAGATTTGTGCCCTTGTCCGCCGCACTTGTAGCATTGCAAAGTCTTGTGCCGGACGAAGATCCTTGAGGCGCCTTGGTAGGGGAGGTACTTTCTTGAAAGGTTGAGGCGCTTGAGGTGTCGATGTAGAGACTCTTGGAGGACCTCGAGTGTTCGCTTGAGGAAGAGCTTGTGAAGGTGTAGGAGTTGACGAAGAAGGCTTGTTGGCGTAGAATGCCTTTGTCTTGAGGTATTTGAGCTCTTCAAGCACGTGGCGCTCGGCCTTGGAAGCTTGATGTACTAGCTCTACCAAAGAGGCATATGGTTGGAACTCCACGATCTTCTTGATTGGATAGTTGAGGCCATTCATGAAACGAGCCATGGATTGCTCTTCGTACTCGTTGACATTGGCTCTCATCATGGAGATTTCCATTCCTTGTAGTACTCGTCAACCGACTTCAAACCTTGCTTCAACTCTTGCAACTTCTTGTATAAGTCTCTAGTGTAATGGCTTGGCACGAAGCGCTTGTACATGTTTCTTTCATTTCAACCCAAGTGTCAATTGGTTGTTGGTGGTTAGCGACGCGAGCATCTTGTAGTTGTTCCCACCACAAGAGGGCATACTCTTCAAACTCCATCGAGGCTAAGGCAACCTTCTTGTTGTCGGAGAAGCGTTGCACACGGAAGATCTTGTCAACCTTGAGTACCCATGAGAAGTAAGCTTCCGGATCACTTGTGCCGTAGAACTTGGGTATGTCAAAGCGGACGTTGGTCAAGTCATCATAGTTGTCACATGGCCACCACGTGGGAATGCACGTCCACGTCTCCTTCGGTTGAGTCCATCACCATTGTGTTGGCTTGACTCGTTATCACTTGACTCGGAACGTTGGTGTTGGTGACGATCATGAGGAAGCTCTTGACGAGGCGCATGTTGAGGAGGTAGCTCTTGTTGAGGAACGGGTTGCTCGACATTGTTCGCATTGTCATGGTTTTGATGACGTGGCCTTGGAGGATGACGAGGGTGACGTCCTTGTTCACCAAAGTCATTCGCACCCGGAACGCCATTGTCATTAGCCAATGGGTCATGACGATCACGTTGTTGCGGTGGTGGTGATGGTATGCGTTCACGACGATCATCATTTTGGTGAGGTTGTTCTTGATGCGCATTGGCATTGTTCGCGTGAAGATCATGTGGTTGTTCAACGTAGGAGGAGGTCGTTCATGGGCGTCGCGCCTTGGATCATGTTGACGTTCTTGTCGAGGTTCATGACGTCCATGACGTGCTTGTGTCGACCTTGAGGTGCTTCTTGTACGGCTTGAGTGTGAAGAAGCTCGTTGTCGCACAAGGTTGTTGATAGCTTCGGTCAACCGCTCCATATTTGCTTCTTGAGCATGCATGCGGTCGTTGAAGGTGTTCTCTTGATTTTGAAGACGGCGCTCGTAGCGTCCTAGGTTATCACGAAGAAAGTGTCGCATGCCAACAAGCTCCGATTGTGTGACATAGCCATGATCACCGCGAACTCCACCATGGATTTCCTCATCCGAGCTTGAGCTTCCGTTTGTACTTCCCCTAAACATTTTCTCAAGATCAAGTGAGATGTGTGAAAGAAAAACCAAGACAAACTATATCCCAAGTATAATGTAGCTTGAGAGGAGAGTATCCGGTTCTAACACCCAACACACACACTTATGAGGATAGGAAGGTATGAAGTGGCAAACGAAACAAGCAAACCCGCGACAAGTATATTGTCAAAGGTAGAGAAAATCCACAATGATCAAATTACCAAAGAAACTCCAACCACAAATATGAAGAAACACACACAAAAGCGAATATGGGGTTGGGCGACCAAAGGGCGAGCACTCGAAGATAGACAACCTAACGAAGACTACGTGCTCAAATGTCACCCAACACAAGAAGGACGCTAGCTCAATTGCTTTTTGTGGGCAACGGATTTGCACAAGAGTTACACACTCACTCACTTTGGCGGTTCAAGCTTTGTCGCAACCTACAAGAGATGAACTTGGCACCACTTGATTCTTTTCTTTTCTCTTTTTTTTTTTTTGATTTTTGACGATGATTCCTTCTCTTTTGCTAGTGCAAGTGATACGTCTCAACGTATCCATAATTTCTGTTGTTCCATGCTTATATTATACCATTTGCTACATGTTTTATATACACTTCATATCACTTTTATGCATTTTCTGGGACTAACCTATTAACAAGATGCCACAGTGCCAGTTCCCTGTTTTCTGCTGTTTTTGGTTTCAGAAAGTTACTTCTGGAAATATTCTCGGAATTGCACGAAACAAAAGGCCAAGTCCCTATTTTTCCAACACGTACACGGAGTCCGAAGGAGAGACGAAGAGCCACGAGGTGGCCAAACCACAGGCGGCGGCAGGGGCCCACCGCGCCGCCTGGTGGTTTGGGCCCCTCGGGGGTCCGCCGACATCGCCCCTTCGCCTATTTATTCCCCGAGACGTGAAAACCCTAAAACACCGAGCCTTTCATCCAGAACATATTCGCTGCCGCCGCCGTCGTCAACCCTAACTCGGGGGGTTCTGAAGCTCTTCCCGGCACCCTGCCGGAGAGGGGAATCATCACCGGAGGGCTCTACATCGCCATGCCCGCCTCCGGAGTGATGCGTGAGTAGTTCATCCTTGGACTATGGGTCCATAGCAGTAGCTAGATGGTTGTCTTCTCCACTTGTGCCATCATGTTTAGATCTTGTGAGCTGCCTATCATGATCAAGATCATCTTATTGTAATGCTACATGTTGTGTTTGCTGGGATCTGACTTATATTGATACCTATGTGGAGCTGAATATTATATTATCATGTCTATGTCATTTGTGATCTTGCATGCTCTCCGTTACTTGTTGAAGCCTTGGCCAAGTGAATACTTGTGACTCCAAGAGGGGGTATTTATGCATGATAGTTGGGTTCAACCTCTATTTAACCTGGGATAGTGACAGCAAGTTCTAAGGTTGTAGATGTGTTGTTGCCACTAGGGGTAAAACAGCAATGCTTTATTCAAGGATGAATGTATTGTTTACATTACGCACATTACTTAATGCAATTGTCTGTTGCTTGCAACTTAATACTGGAAGGGGTACGGATGTTAACCGGAAAGTGGACTATTTAGGCATAGATGCATGCTGGATAGCGGTCTATGTACTTTGTCGTAATGCCCAAATGAATCTCATAGTAGACACCACAACTCACACATGCATGTTATATGCACTTATCAATTGTCAATTGCCCAGCTGTAATTTGTTTACCCAGCATGTTAGTTATCTTATTGGAGAGACACCACTAGTGAACTGTGGACCCCGGTCCATTCTTTTACATCTGAAATACAATCTACTGCAATCATTGTTCTCTACTGTTTTATGCAAACAAACATCATCTTCCATACGATACGTTTAACCCTTTGTTTTCAGCAAGCCGGTGAGATTGACAACCTCACTGTTAAGTTGGGGCAAAGTAATTTGATTGTGTTGTGCAGGTTCCACGTTGGCACCGGAATCCCTGGTGTTGCGCCGCACTACACTCCTTCACCAACACCTTCGAAGCAACCTCGTTTTCCTACTGGTTCGATTAAACCTTGGTTTCATACTGAGGGAAAACTTGCTGCTGCACTCATCATACCTTCCTCTTGGGGTTCCCAACTGACGTGTGACGTACAAGCATTGTTTCTGGCTGTTGCCGGGGAGATATTCCCTCGTCAACTTAGCGCTAGCAACACGTTTTCTGGCGCCGTTGCCGGGGAAAACCGAATTGCTTCTGCAAGGGGAGTCTCTCACACCCAATCTCTTTACTTTGTTATTTGTCTTGCTTAGTTTATTTTTATTTAGTCTTGTTTGCTCTCTTTATCAAAAACACAAAAAAATTAGTTACTTGTTTAATTCGTTTGATTTTGTTTTTCAAAATGAGTACTCCTGAGAACACTAAGTTGTGTGACTTCACTAGCACAAACAACAATGATTTCATATGCACTCCTATTGCTCCACCTGCTTCTAAGCAGAATTTTATGAAATTAAACCTGCTCTATTAAATCTTGTTATGAAAGAGCAATTTTCTGGTGTTAGTACTGATGATGCTGCTGCCCATCTTAATAACTTTGTTGAACTTTGTGAAATGCAAAAGTATAAGGATATGGATGGGGATATTATAAAACTGAAACTTTTTCCTTTCTCCTTGAGAGGAAGAGCTAAAGAATGGTTGCTTTCTTTGCCTAGAAATAGTATTGATTCTTGGACAAAATGCAAAGATGCTTTCATAGGGAAATATTATCCTCCTGCTAAGATTATATCCTTGAGAAGTAGCATTATGAATTTTAAACAACTTGATAATGAACATGTTGCTCAAGCTTGGGAAAGAATGAAATCTTTGGTGAAGAATTGTCCCACTCATGGACTGACTACTTGGATGATCATCCAAACCTTTTATGCAGGATTAAATTTTTCCTCAAGGAACTTATTGGATTCGCCTCTGGAGGAACCTTTATGTCCATCACTTTAGGTGCAGCAACAAAGCTACTTGATGATATGATGATCAACTATTCCGAATGGCACACCGAAAGAGCTCCTCAAGGTAAGAAGGTAAATTCTGTTGAAGAAACCTCCTCTTTGAGTGATAAGATTGATGCTATTATGTCTATGCTTGTGAATGGTAGATCTCATGTTGATCCTAATAATGTTCCTTTAGCTTCATTGGTTGCTCAAGAAGAGCATGTTGATGTAAACTTCATTAAAAACAACAACTTCAACAACAATGCTTATAGGAATAATTTTGGTAGCAACAACTATAAGCCTTATCCTTCAAATGGTTATGGCAATTCTTATGGTAATTCCTACAGCAACAATAGAAGTGTGTCCTCTGATCTTGAAGCTATGCTTAAAGAATTTATTAGCACACAAAAAGCTTTCAATAAAACTGTTGAGGAAAAGTTTGAAAAAATTGATGTTCTTGCTTCTAAAGTTGATAGTCTTGCTCATGATGTTGAAATTCTAAAACTGAAAGTTATGCCTAATGAAGTTAAAGATACTAAGTCATTTGCTACAGCAAATGCCATCCAAGTTCGAATTGATAATAATATTAGGATGTTGGCTGAATTGCATGCTAGGTGGGAAAAAGAGGAAGAACTTGAAAAAGAGAATAGTATAGTTAGAGTTTGTACTATCACCACCACTAGTAATGCTAATGTTTTACATGCTAGTAAGCCTCCTACTATTGATGTAATGTTATTGGTGTTGGTAATGTCTCTACTACTTCTGCAAAGCGTTTGAAATTGCCTAAAACTGCTGAAACTTTTTCTGATAAAAGTGCTGAAATTTTTCAAACTATTGGAGACAATGGTTCCACCACCATTGACAATAATGATTTTGATTTTGATGATTGTAACATCTCTGAAGTTATTATGTTCTTGCAAAAATTAGCTAGAAGTCCCAATGCTAGCACTATTAATTTGGCTTTTACAAAGCATATTACAAATGCTCTTTTGCAAGCTAGGGAGGAGAAGTTGAAACTTAAAGCTTCTATTCCTAGGAAATTAGAAGATGGTTGGGAACCCATCATTAAGGTAAAGGTGAATGATTTTGATTGCAATGCCTTGTGTGATCTTGGTGCAAGTATTTCGGTTTTGCCCAAGAAGCTTTATGATATTCTTGATTTGCCACCTTTGGAACATTGTTATTTGGATGTTTTTCTCGCTGATAATGCTATGAAGAAACCTTTGGGGCGAGTTAATGATGTTTTTATTACAGTAAACAATAACCTTGTCCCTGTTGATTTTATTGTTATGGATATTGAATGCAATGCATCTTGTCCTATTGTTTTGGGAAGACCTTTTCTTCGAACTGTTGGTGCCATCATTGATATGAAAGAAGGTAATATAAGGTACCAATTTCCTCTCAAGAAAGGTATGGAACACTTCCCTAGGAAGAGAATGAAGTTACCTTTTGACTCTATTGTTAGAGCAAGTTATGATGTTGATGCTTCTTCTCTTGATAACACTTGATTTTCACTTTCTGCGCCTAGCTGAAAGGCGTTAAAGAAAAGCGCTTATGGGAGACAACCCATCGTTTTTATTTGCTGTTATTTTTGTTTTCTTTGAGTCAAGGAGTTTTGTTACTTCTGTAGCAACTCCTTTGTATCTTTATTTTATCGCAATGTTGTGCCAAGTAAAGTTCTATATTGAAAGTTGATGCAAGATTTGGATTTCTGCGCAGTGACAGATTTTTAGCTGTCACGGATTTGAGCTTATCTCCCTGTAGAAAATTCAAAAATTCTGAAAAAATCACGCATATTCCTGAGATATGTACGCAACTTTCATTATTTTAGGCCAGATCCATCTGAGCAACTTAAGTGCCTCGAAAAAATTCGTCATTCCAGACTGTTCTGTTTTTGACAGATTCTGCCTTTTGTTTTGCATTCGCTCTTTTACTGTGTTTGTGTGGATTTCTTTGCTCCACAAAGCATTGGTGGCTGTAGCTAATGTCCAGAAGCTTTGGGATTGATTGTATCATTACAGAATATGAGAATTTTTGATTATGCACTAACCCTCTAATGAGAACTGTCTTGAGTTTGGTGTGAAGGAAGTTTTCAAGGATCAAGCGAGAAGGGTGATATTATGTGATCAAGAAGAGTGAAAAGCCTAAGCTTGGGGATGCCCCCGTGGTTCATCCCAACCATATTCAGAGAGACTCAAGCGTCTAAGCTTGGGGATGCCCAAGGCATCCCCTTCTTCATCAACAAACTTATCAGGTCATCTCTAGTGAAACTATATTTTAATTCTTTCACATCTTATGCGCTTTACTTGGAGCGTCTGTGTGTTTTATTTTGTTTTTGTTTGAATAAATTCGGATCCTAGCAATCCTTGTGTGGGAGAGAGACACGCTCCGCTTTTTCATGTGAATACTCATGTTCTTCACTTATATTTGTTGAGTATTCTTAACTAGCTACTGCAGTGCTTTTAGCTCCTGTTTTTCATGCATCTCTTCGAGCTGTTAGCACTTGTTTATAAATACTCTCTTGCTGCATTATATTATCATTTGGAGAGTTTATGTTTAAATAAATTGATTGGTGTTTGTTTGGAAGAAAGAAAATGCTACATGTAGTAGTTGGTATTGGAAAAGACATATGCATTCTTGTAGATCATTGTCTTGTTTCGATTTGATACTTTGCAATTGTTTTGAGCTCTCAAGTAGATCATGTTTAAGCTCTTGCATCATGTAGTTAAAGCCTAGTAGTGGAGAACTACCGTAGAGCTTGTTGAGACTTGGGATGCATATTTGTTCTCTCTAAGGTCTAGATATTTTCTGGTAAAATGTTTGAGCAACAAGGAAGACAGTGTAGAGTCTTATAATACTTGCAATATGTTTTTATGTGATTCTTGCTGTACCGGTTTATACTTGTGTTTGCTTCAAACAACCTTGCTAGCCTAAACTCTGTACTGAGAGGGAATGCTTCTCGTGCATCCAAAACTTGAGCCAAAACCCATGCCATTTGTGTCCACCATACCTACCTACTATGTGGTATTTCCTGCCATTCCAAGTAAATATTTCATGTGCTACCTTTAAACTATTCAAAACTTTATTACTCCTTATTTGTGTCAATGTTTTATAGCTCATGAGGAAGTATGTGGTGTTTTATCTTTCAATCTTGTCATTTACTTCTGACTTTCACCAATGGACTAGTGGCATATACATCCGCTTATCCAATAATTTGCAAAAAGAGCTGGCAACGGGGTGCCCAGCCCCAATTAATTACAACTTTCATTAATAATTCTCTTCACATGTTTTGCCCTGATTTATCAGTAAGCAACTTAATTTGCAAATAGACACTCCTCCATGGTATGTGAATGTTGGAAGGCACCCGAGGATTCGGTTAGCCATGGCTTGTGTAAGCAAAAGGTTGGGAGGAGTGTCATCTATAAAGAAACTAAAATACATGTGTAAACAAAAGAGAAGAGGGATGATCTACCTTGCTGGTAGAGATAACGTCCTTCATGGGAGCCGCTCTTGAAAGTCTGGTTGACAAGGGGGTTAGAGTGCCCACTACCATTCGTTGACAACAACAAACACCTCTCAAATACTTATTTTGTGCTCTCTATATGCTTTCGAAAACTTAAAAAGCTCTAGCACATGATTTAATCCCTGCTTCCCTCTGCGAAGGGCCTATCTTTTACTTTATGTTGAGTCAGTTTACCTACTCCTTTCTATCTTAGAAGCAAACACTTGTGTCAACTTTGTGTGCATTGATTCTTACATGTTTACTTATTGCACTTGTTATATTGCTTTATGTTGACAACTATCCATGAGATATACATGTTACAAGTTGAAAGCAATGCTGAAACTTAATCATCCTTTGTGTTGCTTCAATGCCTTTTACTTTGAATCTATTGCTTTATGAGTTACCTCTTATGCAAAACTTTTTGATGCTTGTCTTGAAAGTACTATTCATGAAAAGTTTTTGCTTATATGATTCATTGTTTACTCTTTATCTATTTGTTAGCAAACTATAGACCATTGCTTTGAGTCACTTCATTCATGACATGAGCCTTGCAATATATTGATCAAGATTGTGTGAAAGCATGTCTCCTCAGAAATTATTTGTTGTTATCGTTTTACCTACTCGAGGACGAGTAGAACTAAGCTTGGGGATGCTTGATACGTCTCCAACGTATCCATAATTTCTGTGTTCCATGCTTATATTATACCATTTGCTACATGTTTTATATACACTTCATATCACTTTTATGCATTTTCTGGGACTAACCTATTAACAAGATGCCACAGTGCCAGTTCCCTGTTTTCTGCTGTTTTTGGTTTCAGAAAGTTACTTCTGGAAATATTCTCGGAATTGCACGAAACAAAAGGCCAAGTCCCTATTTTTCCAACACGTACACGGAGTCCGAAGGAGAGACGAAGAGCCACGAGGTGGCCAAACCACCTGGCGGCGCGGCCCCACCGCGCCAGCCTGTGGTTTGGGCCCCTCGGGGTCCGCCGACGCCCCTTCGCCTATTTATTCCCTTAGACACGTAAACCCTAAAGAACAAGCCAATTTCACGAAGAGTTCCGCAGCGCCGCGCCATCGACGACAAGTTTCGGGGGACAGCATCTCTGTTCCGGC